>JAEQBH010002827.1:0-106473 GCA_016808115.1 Tetrastigma voinierianum
AGTGACTTTGAACTTTACCATCGTCTCTGAAAGCAAAGCTCATTTTGTATGTTTAGTGGCTTACTGTTTATTCCATTTTGTGAAGCTATTTGTCTATTTTTGAAAAGCTGAAAACATAGTGATATATATTCTTATACATACCATACAACTCATTTTCTCAATTCAAAAATTTCACCCTTTTTTTTTTTTTTTGTAATGTGGTTTTTCATAATCCGCAAGCTGGGAGAATTGAACACGCCCAATGCTATTTGACAGCTGACATTCCATGCATGATTAAGTAGATGATCGGTTGAAGTTTAATGGTGTTCAGCCTTCTTCTTCCACCTTTAGCTAGCCATACACAATGCACATCGGTTTTCTTCAATAAAGCCGGGTGAAACCGCTAGCCCCCTCACTGCAAACTCCTACCCCCAATTTCGTCGACCACCTAAGTGATAAAGTTAAGGTTCACGTAGTTAAGACCAATGAAGTCTTCCAAAATAAAAATAAGTGAAAAGAAAAGAAAAGAAAGTCGTGACGTCGCCTTGAAACCCGAGCACGTCCAGGTATAAGACTGAAGTCTTTAAAGCTCGGGGTGCCCTCAACCAACTCGGTCAGGAGCCGACTCTAGCCGCTGCCACGGTGGATGGGGTGAGGTTTTAGCAAGTTGTAGGTGCTGGGAGCTCTGAAATCATTTGGAGTCCAAGGTAAAACCAAGAGTTAGTATCGCCAAAAGATCCTACGACTTGATACCCTGCTTCCAATTAGTTAGGAGTCGTCGGTGGACCCCCGTTACATGGACTTTGGTGAGGTCGATTCCTCAACATTGCACCCTACAACATAAAAAGAAGTATGGAATAAGAGTGGAGCAATATTTATTTAGGTTGGTCAATGTTCTAGGTCTTGGCAGTAGCTTGGTTGGGGGGAGAGTGCATTTTTATGTAACTTATCGTTAAAACCTGATCACATAAACATTAGATTGGGTGGAAGTTTCTCGTGTCGCATTCCTCGAGTCGATTACCTTCAAAACTTTGATTTGCATGGCATTCATTCTCCCAAGATGGTGCCATGGTACGTGGTCTCGTGATCCATACCAGTGGCGACATTACCGTCCACATACTTTTTGAGATACTATTTTTGTGTGAATATAATTGGCCTCAGCTTTTCCTCTCCTCTTCTCTCACATGCTATGGAATTTCAATAATGTGTTTCCATAGGGGGAGTGATTAGTTGCTCAAATAAGGAAGTATTCAACCCTGTTTATAGTAGGTTTTGAGCACTTTTTGTGTACTAATCAACTTAAATAACCCAATTGGCACATTAAGGTCCCGACTTTATTACTTATCGCATTTTGTGGCTATTTTTGTAGTTATACAAGCTAAATATGCCAACGTCATCGAGCTGACTCAAACACAAAGAATCCAAGCCGAACTCGGAGATGCGTGTCATATGTCGGATGGAAATTGGAGCCATAAACTGAAGGAAATTAGACCATTGCAGAAATTTTGCAAAGTTAATTCAGAATCAGTTAGACTTTGCAGGTTGCAAAATTTTGCACCTCGTCTCCGCCTCCACCTCACCCCCATTTGACCACCTTTTCTATGGCTTTTTCCTAAACTATCCCTTTATGTATTTTTGGTAGTTTAGACATTTTTGTAATTTCCCTTGTTCTGAGCTTTATATAAGCCCCGCCTCAAGGCTCAGATAGGATGATGATCACTTTATTCAATAATTTTGCACGAAGCTTTCACTTCTCTCGCCTTTGTGATTTTCTCATTTTTCCCTTTCTCTTACTTTCTCACCGGACAAACACTACTTGAGGATGACAACTCAAGGGATGCTTGGCTGAACCCCCTCATCCTTGAAGAGGAAGGCCACTGGGCCAAGGTTCTGAGGTAAATTATTGTCCTCCCTGTTTTCAACACATGCAGTTATTGTCATTTATACTTATGTATCTGACCTCAGGTTTAAATCCTTTTGATGTACCTTGATTGGCCAGTACTTGGTGTTTTTGTGGCTCAATGGATGCCATTTCTGTGATCCAATTTAGGCTTGCTTAGTTGTCATTTATTTACCTCTACAGGTTAGGTCAAAGAATTAGTTTTTACTGCTATGAAACATGAATGACCAATAAATGCTGTATCTCAAGAGAAAAACTTTTAGGGTTTAGTTTTTATAGATAAACAAAGATCCAATTTGGGAAATGACTATAGGTCATCCTCCCCAACGCGAGGAAAAGTACCCGAGACCCTCGCCGGCCCTAGAACCTCGCCTTCCAGTGGTCCTATTACTTCGAGGAGCCCTTTACTATATTTCATTTTTGTTCGTAGTTTTCAAACCACCAATCACACTGTTTTTACAAAAACCCCAAATCCCAAGTGAATTCACCATTTTTCATCAACTGTAAATCATTTTGTGCGAAGAAAACCTATCCCTGAGTTCGACCTCGGGGAGTGCTTATGGGAATGCAGTGAGCTAAAGCACAAGAGGTAAGGCATAGTTTATAAATTTTGTCAATCGGAGGACTAGCTACACGTTTACGTGCGAATCAGCTAGGACAATCATTGATGCCTCAACCAAGCTAGCATTCCTCCTCTTCAAGGCTATGAGGCTTAGCCAAGCATCCCTTGAGTTGTCATCCCTAAGGGTGTTTCAGCAAATGCAAGAAAAATGAGAGAAAAGAAGAGAGAGAAAAGAGCAAAATAAACCCTAAAATGAAAAGTCGTGGAAACCGCATTAAAATGAAAAAGTCGCTGTGGTTACAGAAGTCAGGCAGCTTATATAGTCAACCCCAAAGTGTTCAAATACAAAATGCTCTAAAATATGAAATTACATAAGGGACAAAATGGTAATTAATCAAAACGTAATGCTAGAACCAAAATACAAAAACACAAAATGAGTAATTCGCTTATGCAGCAAATTTCGCTAGCATAGAGAAAATTCTCACATGTTAGAGAAATTCCGCTAGCCTAGCTTAGTCTTTGTGAGATAGCGAATTGGGAATTTTCACAGAATCGCAGATTAATTAGCATGAATTCTTCTCGCTAGATTGTGAAATTTTTCGCTAAGGATTATAAATTTTCGCATCCCAACGAATTTTCGTGAATCATAGCGAAAACTTTAGTCTCGCTCTTTTTCTTCCCCGTTTTGTTATCAGATCCACCTTTCTTCTCAAATCCACTTCACATTTCTTCTCATTTTTTGAATGATGAAAACACTGCGGAATCCCTCGCATTCAGCAATCGATCTTGACATCACACTCAACTTATTATCGAGGCACGCAAAACCCGCAAAATTACCAAACAATCTCGAAACAAATCAAAATACTATGGACATGAACACGAAAATTGGCTGATCAGGTGATTAAAGCAAAGCACTCAAAACCTATCTTGAATAGAGCTCAAAATAGCACTTTAAGTACCAATCGTGGGGTGGGTTTAATGGAATGAAGTTGAATGGTTCCCCTCCCCTTCTTTTTATAAATCAAGTAACTCAAGGGCCTAAACCTAAGCTACCGATGTCCAATTTCGCTTACTTTAGCTTAAATTTTTACCGTAACCGGTTTCATCTCGCATAAAATATAAAATTTTATTTAGGTAAATTAAACTAAATAAATAAATAAATAACAAAAATCAAAAATAAAAATTTTAAAAATAAACCTAAGAATTAAAAATCAAATAAAATTGAGATAAAATTACTAAAAAGGAAAGTTACTAAAAATAGCATAATATGAAAATTGAACAATTCTAAGCAAAAATTAAAAAAAAATTTTGTTGCATTGTTTCAAAGGGACACCAAAACAAATTAATTTCACCGATCTACCTTGCGGAGGGTCAAGGAGGAGGGCTCGGACCCCCGGCAAAGGGCTCGTAAGCATACCCCATGCTTGGTTCCTTCTTGTCACTTTCTCTCACCGGTTAATTCTTTGGGCTGGATCAATGGCTCGCAGGTGATTGATGCAAACAACTCCCAATCAACTGCTTCATCTTGGTTTACCACCCCGTCAGTAATTGGGGGCTTTGGTTTCCCGCATTTTGACCAACTCGAGCGCATTTCCCACTAACTCCTTTCTTGTCATCTTCCACTAGCCAGGTTGCTACTCAGGCGTGAAAATATCAGCTCCAATGTCATGTTGCCAAATGTGAGCCGTGCATGACCCATTTCGACAATTGATTTATCGATCAAGTAAAGTGGCCAAAAATGGTCTTCCAGATAATCGCACGTGATTGGGCCCACTACATTGGCTCCTAAGTGTCAAGTACTACAAAATCCACTGGGTAGTAGAATTTGTCCACCTTTACCAACACATCCTCAACTATTCCCTTAGGAATTTTCACCGATCGATCAGCCAATGACAAAGTGATGTTGGTAGGCTTGAGCTCCCCTAAACCTAATTGCTTATACACGATCATGGCAAGAGGTTTACACCGTCCCCAAATCTATCAAGGTTATCGATGTAATGCCCCACCACGTTGACTGATATTGTGGGGGATCCTTGATTAGTACCCAAAAAGGGCTTGAGTCTCTATATCAGGATAGGTTTTGAGTGCTTTTTTGCGCGCTTAATCATGTCAATTATACCAATTCGGAAGTGTTTAGGTGCCTTAGTAATACTTATGCGTCGCTAGAGGTTATTTTTGGTTGTTTTCGGTTGGTTTTTCGCGCACTTCGAGAGTTCAATATCGGTGACATATGCTAAAACCATGAAGATCAACCCATTCATCAGCCATCAAACATACCAAAAATCAAAGAAAGAATGAAGGCAAAAGATAAAAGTCAAGCAAAGTATAGAGCAAGAGGCCATGCAATAAGATCAAGAATTCCAGGAATTTCGCTAAGAATGCGAAAATTTCGCCGATCATGGTACAGCAATCCTAACAATCAGGAAATTTCGCAGCCTAAAAATTTCGCTAACCACCAGTCTTAGCGAAAAATGCAGCTTCGCTATTTACCTAAAAATTTCGCTTATGTTACTTAAATTCTCGTTAGCTAGCGAAATTGCCGCGTTTCACTGAATTCTCCGATTACGATTTTCGCAAGCACTCGCTTACCTAGAGAAACTGCTACCTAGCGAAATTCACGCCTAGCGAAATCGTCTGCCCTAGCTTAAATTGTCCATTTTGTCATCCTTGTAATTAATAAACCCATCATTTTGTATTATCTTGTCCCTTATTTTAGCTAAAATGTTAGGGCTGCTTTATTAGTTTCACATAATGGCGGCCTATATAAACCCCCATGATTTTTGTAACCCAAAGCAAGAAATTGGAGAGAAATATTTTAGCACATTTTTTCATTTTTATGTAAATATCTTCCGCAGCTCATTTAGGGTTTTGCTTTTCTCTCTTCTCTCTCCTCTTTCTCTCATTTTCTAGGCTACCAAACAACCCTCTTGAGGATGACAACTCAAGAGATTCTCTGCTTCCTTTCGAAGAGAAGGTAGCTAGCTTTGGCTCAGGGGGCATTTATGTGTTGTCCTCATGTGTTGAATGCTACGTGTACTGTATTTATGGTCTTCATCTTCTCAAACTAGTGGTTGAATATCATTTAATGTCATTAATTTGGACAATACTTACCATGCTTCTTTGTGATATGATATTTATCAAGCATGCACTGGTGGGTTTTTTGTGATGGTCTTTAATACGAGCCACCGAAATGATGCGCTGAATGTTAGGTTTTAAACTAAAAGGCTGTAGATGCATGTGTTACTTGTGTTGACTCAAATAGGAGTGATTCTATGGTTAGGTTTGCTAGTTAAACAAAGATCCTATATACTGACTATAGGTCGCTTGTCATAATGCGAGGATAAAACCCGAGGACAATTGCTTGCCCTATGTTATCAAGTTAGTGACCTAAATCTTCAAAGTTACCTTTCACACATCACTTCGGGCCTTACGCTATTCCACTAAACTACTCACACTGTTTTTGAAACAAATCCAAAATCCAAATAGAAAGCCTTACCTTTTCACACTTATGCAAATCATTCCTAGGATGAAAACCCATCCCCGTGTTCGACCCTAGACCGCTATACTGCAGTAGCTTGACTACGGCAGTAGGAGGAATATAGGATATAAATTTTGTTGATTCCGCTCAACCTACTGTGGCACGAATCAAATGGCGCCGTTGCCGGGGATGGTGCCAAACCACGCCTTCGATGTCATGTACTTCAGAATCCTCATTACAAGTGAAGGTAACCTTAACTCTTTTTGTAACCTAGCCATAAAGAACCCGCAAAGTTTTCATCACTTTGCAAAGAACTTCACCGTTTTGTTTTCATACATACTAGTTTTATTTTTAGCTAACTCTAATCTTTTCGCCAAGTTCATTGCGTTTTTTGTCTCCTGAATCAGAACGTGTTTATGCACCAAAGGGGATAGAGACACACTTCGTAGACCGCGTAGAATTAGTAACAATAAATCGACCAAAGCAAAGGAAGCCGTTGTACACACATATACCATGGATCCTCGCTCAAGAATGAACAGAGTCAAGAAGGTCCCCAATGAATCCAATCTGCCCCATAGAACCACGAGGGATCACATCCACCCTCCTAGGTTAGTGCCCCCTCTCCCCGCATCATACCTTCACGAAGACGAGCAAAGAGGCCTTACTTGGTACCCTTACTCCCACATATCATGGTATGGAAATGAAAACCAGCACACTCATATTAGTGGATTTTGAGGAAGTATGCACTACCTTAAGGAAGGAATGATGGACATGGATTTACTTAAGCTGAAAGCATTTTAATCGACCTAAAGGACAAGGCCAAGATTTGGCTAAACTCATCGAGGCCTAACCAATAGAAATCAATGAGCCGCAGCGCACTCCCGAAGAAGTGATCTCGCTCATAAGACCAACAATTTGAAAAGACAAATTTATACCTTTGCAGCTCAAGATGGTGAGAGGTTTTATCAGTGTTGGGAGAGATTTATGGAGACCATCAGTGCATGCCCACATCATGGCTTTGATACATGGATGCTGGTAAACCATTTCTATGGTGGTATGTCTCCCGCCTACGAGGCGCCTGGAAACCATGTGTGGAGGAGACTTTCTAAGTAAGCATCCTGACGAAGCCATGGATTTTTTAAATTATGTGGCTGAAACTTCTAAGGGTTGGGATGAGCCAAACCCTAGGGAAATGGAAACAATGAGGCCCTCAGCCAACCCTAGGGGAGGGATTTATACACTACCAGAGGACATAGAAATGAAAGCTCGAATTTTAACCTTAGCTAGGAAAGTGGAGGAGCTTGAAGGAAAAAGGCTCCATGAAGTGCAAGCAGTGACTGAAAATCCTGCACAAGCCAATCTCTGCACTCCACTCTCCCCAACTTCGTACATCCAAAGAGAACAAAGGTCCTATGGCTCCTTCAATGAAGGATTTGATGTCGGGCTGCAAATGTTGTAGGTCAATACAAGCCACCACAACCTAATACCCCATATGGAATACCTACACCTACTGAGTGAATCACCCTAACCTTCCTCGAAGCCCACTCCCGCTCTATGTACTCCCAGTGCCAAACCACGCTTGTTCCCACTTTCATCCACAACCACCACCATCCTCATCTCCTCGTGATAAGCCATTTTAAATTCCGAAGAAGGTGGCAGCGAACTTTGTGGAAGAGAAAAAGGAATTAATGCAACTGCACAAAGGATTGATAATTGCAGAGTAATAATCGAACAAGAGAATAGATGGGCGAGAGAAACTGAACTAGAAAATTGATAACTTACAGTATTCAATCACCAAGATCAACAAGCTGTTGGAGGTAAGAAAGAGGAAGGTTCCTTCCCAAACAAAGGCTAAACCCAAAGAATTACAGGTGTGATCATCCAACAATACAGAATGGATGGAAGCTAAGGTAATAATCACCTTGAGGAGTGAGTGTGGTTGACGCCCATGCCCAAACCCGTTGAAGAAACCAGAACGGAGAAGAAATTGAGCCGTAAACACATTCTTTCCTGAACGAGGATTCAATGAAGCACTCGTATGCCACCTCCATTTCCATGTGCACTTAGAAGCAAGAAGAAGGCATCCTGGGAAGAAAAAGATCTGAAGTCCTAAGATGTAAAGGTCAACATACCTCTTTTGACATAATCAAACAAGTTCCCCGCCTATGCAAAAATCTCTTTTCGAAGATCTACCAATCAAGAAGCGGATTGGTGCATTGAGAAAAGGCATTTCTTACTAATAAGTCATGCTTAATCCAAAGTAAGAACTAAACACAAATACAAGGGATCCAGGATCTCCCACAATTTCGCCAATATTGGTGGGAATTGACAGACAAGTCAAGCTTGATTTAGAGCTGCTAGAACCTACCGCCGTATTCGTACAAGCAGCTAGGCTCGGGGTGAACTTAAACCTACTCAACATCATTACCATCATCGGGCCGATGATCAAGAAAATCCCTAAGGGGATAGTTGAGGATGTCTTAGTGAAAATAGACAAATTCTACTACCTAGTGGATTTTGTAGTGCTTGACACTAAGCCAATTGCAAATGAACCCAATCATGTGCCAATCATCTTAGGAAGACCATTTGCCACAAATGAATGTAATCAACAATCATTTAATGGAGTCATGCAACTTACCTTGCAACATGACCTCGGAGTTAAAACATATTCCATTTAAACAACAAACACAAACCAGCAAAATGAAAATCAAATTTGGCAGAAGTTGCTCTCAAATGGCCTGTGATGCAGAAAGCTTAAGTGTCCGTAGAATTGCAAGGAATAGTCAACTGCTGCAAAGAAGACTCTGGGTCCTCGCCATCAACACCCACCGTGAAGGCAATCGACCAATTCAATCCATCGCTGAGGACCCAAGTCATCAATCGGGCACCTTAACACCACGGAGTCAGCCCAGTTACCAGGGGTTGAGGAGATCATTCTCTCGACCTCCTTGAGTAAATTACTGAAATCGAGCTGATTTATGTTCTCACAAACCAAATCAGCTCAATAAATTTTTGCTTTTTTGCCTTAATTCTAGTTAATTTCAATAATTTCATCTATTTTTATAAAGTTTACCAATTTAGCAATTTGGCAATTTTATTATAGTTTCTTATATCTAGTTTTTAGATATATTTTATTTAATAATTTTAATTTTCATCTAGTTAGTATTCTATTAATTTTTATTTTGATGTTGTTGGGAAAATTTGAATCTGTGGAGGCAGAACAAATTCCTGGCTAAAAATAGCTTAAAAGGCCGGTAAGTGGACTCTTCACACCCTCGAAGTCCAATAAGAGTGCAGGGAGGGCTCGGCTTTCCACACCTTTTGTTTTTCCCTCCCAGCCTCTCGCGTGACCCGAGCCTCCACAAATGGGCCACACCTTCAAGGCGCGCACTACGATCAGCCCGTCACCATTGCCGCCATCTGGGCTGACCATAAGATTCTCCGACCACAACCTATGGGCCATAAGATTCGCCTGCTCGGAAGCCAGAAGTGCAGCGTTCTCACACTTTTAACCGCCGTTGTTCATCGCCATCAGAACACGCCGAGCTATCATCATAGCTCACAAGAAGCCACGGTTTTACCCTCGCGCTACTACCCACGACCGAGCCCCGATCGAGCTTCACCGCCAGAGGCCACAGCCCCGGTTTCGTGTACCGAGTTGCTACCCGAGCCTATACCATTCCCACCGGCCCCTCGAGCACTCGCACACAACCAAAGATCGCCGTTGATCCCAGCCCTTCCGGCTATGACATTTCGATTTCGCTATGGTTCGCATTAGGTGGGTCCCGCCTTCTGGCCGCGGTCGATTCCAAGACACTCAGCGAGGCCCTAGCCTCGGCCCCGCCTAAAGATTTCATCAACATCTCGAGGCAAGCACCGAGGAGCCTTAGGGATTCTCAGATGGCTGCACACCTACTGGACCCGGCCCCATCACCCGTGCCTGGGAGGAGAGTTGGGGAGGCCCGACTTCCGGCGGCCCACATCGGGCCCAGCGAAGTCATCTTCCTCCTACTCAGCCATCACCAAATATTAGCCTATCAGAGCGACATCATCGCCTCGTTGTCACCCGCTCCAGATCGGGGGAGGTCGCTTGTTCGTAGGCACCCCATCGGGGAATACTGCACTACATTCGAGGGATTTTCATCAGGAGTCATTCTACGACGTCCCAGCCATTGAGAGGGTCGATCCTGTGTCTGGGGATTCTACGAGGTTGATCAGACTATTCCCATCGGCCTTCATGACCCCCGAGACAAGATATTACCCTGGGTGGTGTCGTAGTTTTATCACTCGATGACATCACAGAGCGTACCGCCCACTGAAAGCTTCAATTTTCTATAGACGATCGCCTGAGTCCCTATAGCGGCAGATATTTCGCCAGCCTTTAGGCCCCGCGCATACCGGGTCGGGCCAATTCGCAGGGTTACCGAAGCTGGGTCTACCCACCTCGGGCCGAGATGGTTCGCAGATGCTAAACAGACATCACGGGCCAAGATTTCTTCGTGAGGCGCCTGCCTCATATATACTGTTGGTCGATCACCTCTTCAGACTGAGCCTATTCCCGCTACGCAAAGATTATGTACAAATGCAGGGGAGCCATCTTCGAGGCTCTTGCACGGATCTCGTAGGATATTGGTTCAGTCCTCTCTCGAAATGGGTGATGACCTCCTTAATGCATTTCGAGGAGAAGGTCCATCGGAAGGGCCTGGATCAAGCCGAGAGTCTTCCGCTGCTGATGCCGAGACTACTCTCGCTGTGCTCCCGAGAATCTGGGATTCCTGAGGAGCCCAGGATCGAGAGGATCCGAGTTCCCAGTCCCTCGGGCCACCGGAGCGAGTGATGACCATGTTCAGATCTTTCCTCCTCCCAGCCAGACCGGGGAGGGAGGCGACCGGATCGTGGCCGAGGAATCCCACAAAGATGATATGCATGCCCCTGAGCCCGAGATACAGAGGAGTCCGGCTCCGCATCTGTCCCCTCCATCTCCCCCTCTACATACTACATTAGTGGCCTCAGCAAATACACCTGGTCCATCCTATTCAGCACACCATTCACCTGAGTATGTTCACGCCTGTACCGAGAGATAGCAAAGTGATGGATGCTATATGCCCGTTAGCGCCACTGGGGCAAAATTTCAGGATCGAGGTCACTCAAGAGTCACCCATGTCGCAGCCAGACATGACCACCCGGGTCTTCCTCGTGTTCCGATCGAGGGAGGAGCCCCACAAGCAGCCAGCTAGCCACGCACCCAACACAACCACAACAAAGAGGTGGTTGAAGCTTTCTTTTACGCATTTTGTATAGTTACCAGTTTATCAACCGCCTTCTAATTTTGATTAGATTTATGTATTAGCCATAGTAGCAAGTGATATTTTGTCTGCTTAGTTCGCATGCATGTACTAGCCATTTTTGGCTATATCACAAAGCTATTCAGTATATATATACACACTTTTGCATATACTTTTTGTGCCTCCATCTTATGTAATTGCTTTATCATCAATCGACACCTGAATCGGTTTAACCGGACAATTGAATTGCCTAACCGACAATTGACCGTTTCACTGACACCGACCGCTTTAATTTGTACTGAATTGCCTTTAAAATGGAAATTTGAAACCCCGTTTGTCACCTTTATGTTAGAACAAATTTGTTTGATATAATTTTTCGTCACAAGCTCAAAGACGCTTAACTTGAACATTTCTCCCTTAAGCTAATTCACACACTGCACACCAGATTGTTTCAATAGGCTGTGAATTTGTTTACCTCCTTTCATTTTGCATAGCCGGCCTTAGGCATGTTGGCAACCCATGATAGGTTTGTGTTACCCACATTTGAAGGCCAATGTAGTCTTCCAAAAAGGAAAAGAAAAGAAAAAGCAAAAAGAAAAAGCAAAAAGAAAAAGAAAAAGAAAAGAAGAAAAAGAAAAATAAAGTCGTGAAGCCTTGCCTTGAAACCCGAGCACCTGGCCCGCTGGTATGGCGAAAGCTCCTGGGCCCGATGCCCTAAAACTTCTAATTGGTCGAGTCATCGATTTAGGTGTTCAAGCATGGGTGGATAGGTAGAGCTTTAACGCTTCAGAGGTGCTTGATTCCTCGAAGTCATACGTAGTCCTGGGTGAAGCCCGTAGAGTTTGTGGCTTCCAAGTGATCCTTTTGGCTTCTGATGCCCTAAACCCAATTGGTCAGAGTCACCTGGACCCCGCTACACGGACTTTGGTGAAGTCGACTTTAAGCATCGTGACCCTACAATAAGAAAGAAAAGCGAACTATCCTTATCTAGGTTGTTCAACAGCTTAAGGCTACGCATGCTAGGTCAGAGGGGACAATTTTATAATTTATCACTCGGATCTTGTTACATAAAGAACCATTAGACTTTGGTGGAAATTCAAGTTGAGAATCATGGAAACAATATTGACCTATAAATTGATCTTGTATGGTTTTGGCTATTTCATGTCGGTTTTCAAACTCGGTGTCAATTTTTTGTTTAAAGGTAATGTTTATTTGTATATACACCTTTTTGAAAATAATAAACTTTTTGGAAAATCATCTGATGCATATCCTTTTGTTTTTGTATCATTTAAGGGACTAGCAACGCTTCGGTCAGCATTAGTACCCAAAAAGCAAGCATTGAGCCCTATATCGATATAGGTTTTTGTTTTGTGCACTAGTCATGTCAATTATACCAATTGAAGTGCGTTCAGGGTGTTCTTAGTATCACTTATGTCGCTTAGGAGGTTATTTTCGCTGTTTCGTTGTGCTTCATGTACTGAGTTCAATATCGAGACATATGCTAAAACCATGAAGATCGAACTCCATTCATCACCATCAAACATACCAAAAATCAAAGAAAGAATGAAGGCAAAGTGATAAAGTTGGTGAGTAGGAGCAAGAGTTGCGCAAAGGAAGATCGCACCTGTGGAATTTCGCTAAGATTGCTGTACTTCGTTGGGATTTCAAAATTTCACAATCATAGCAAAATTTTCGCAATCCTAGCGAAATCTCTCTCGATTTCGCTATTCTGCAAGAATTTCACTACCTATGAAATTTTCGCTTACCTAGCTAAATTTTCGCTACCTAGCGAAATTTTCGCCGCTCTAAATAAATCGGGTCTGCCCTAAATGAATTGTCTCGCTCTATTATCCTTTTGTAATTAATGCAAACCGACTTCATTTTGGTGTATTACTGGTTCCTTATTTTAGCCAAAATGTTAGGCTTTATCAGAAGTTTCACATAATGGTGGCCTATATAAAACCCCATGGTTTTTACAGGAACTCCAAAGCAAGAAATCGAGAGAAATCTGGCAAATTTTTCATTTTTATGTAAATATCAAATCATTTAGGGTTTTGCTTTTCTCTCTCTTCTCTCCTCTTTCATTTTCTAGTTAATAAACAACCCTGAGGATGACAACTCAAGAGATGCTCGCTGCTTCATATTTTCTTGAAGAGGAAGGTAGCTAGCTTGGTTGTGGGGCATTTGCAGGTTGTCCTCATGTGTTGAATGCTGCAGTAATCGTATTTATGGCCCCATCTTCTCAAACTAGGTTGAATATCATTTAATGTCATTAATTTGGCCAATACTTACCATGCTTTAGGATACGCTGTATACTTATTGCCATTGCACTCATGGTTTTTTAGATGGTCTTTGACGAGCCAACAAATGATGTTGAATGTTAGGTTTTAAACTGCAAGGCCTCGAGATGCATGTTACCTGTGGTTGACTCAAAATCAGGAGTGATTCTAAGGTTAGTTTGCTAGTTAAACAAAGATCCGCTATGGCTTAGACTATAGGTCGCTTCGTCATAATGCGAGGATAAAACCCAAGGACAATTTGTTTGCCCTATGTTATCAAGTTAGTGACCTAAATCTTCAAAGTTACCTTTTCACACATCACTTCGCCTTTACAGCTATTCGCTTTTCAAACTACTCACACCTGCTTTTGAAACAACCAAAAACTAAATAGAAAGCCTTACCTTTCACACTTATGCAAATCATTCCTAGGATGAAACCCATCCCCGTGTTCGAATTTCTATACCGCTATAATCGTAGTAGCTTGACTACCAAGAAGAGGGAGGAATATAGGATATAAATTTTGTTGATTCCGCTCAACCTACTGTGGCACGAATCAATCCTGGATCCTTGTATTTCACTGGGGTCTTGCTCTGGATTATGGCACTAACTTGCTCGGTTAGGAATGCTTTCTTCTCAATGCCTAACCCTTTCGACTGCGGCATCGTGTCCTTTAAGAACTTTGCATGCTGGGACTCGCTTAATCATGTCAAGCAAAGGGAATATTTACCTTCACTTGCCTTAGCACCTCCCAATTTCACAGCTTGGTTTGGAATTTTTTTTCGCCTTAGCTGCTCGGGGAAATGGAGGGGGCATTATTTTCTTCACTGGTCTTCACCGACATTATCTCTGCCTCACCTTCCTTTCTCGCTTCTTTAGCAGTCATGGGCACTGGTTGCTCAATTTCCTTTCCACTCCTCAAAGTGATGATAGCTTTCACTTCATCCACCCCTGAGTTGTTGGATAAACCAATCTCATGGACTCCTTTTGGATTTGGCAATGTTTGGGAAGGGAACCTTCCTCTCTCCTGTACCTCCAGCAGATTGTTAATCTTTGTGATTGAATACTGTAGGTTATCAATTTTCTGATTAAGGTTGCTCTCAAGCCCATCTATTCTTTTGTTCAGAGTACTTTCTACAGCATCAATTATTTGTGCCAATTGTACGTTGATCCCCTTTTGCTCCTCCACAAAATTGCCTACCACCTTGCTCAAATTTAAGATGGCTTGCTCAACAAGAGAAGAGGATGATGATGGCTGTGGTTGAGATGAGGAACCGAACTGTTGTTTGACACCAGGGGGCACATAGGCAGGGGGATTAGGTTTCCAGGAGAGATTGGGGTGATTCTTCCAATTGGAATTGCAATGACACGTATGGAGCATTAGGGTTGTGGCTTGTATCGGGCTCACGACATTAGCATGCTCGACATCAAATCCTTCACCGAGGGAGCATTCGACAAGGTTCTCCTAGGGACGTGGCCGACAATCGATGCACGGGTCGGGCCCTCGTGCGCATTTTCGCCACGCCTAAGACTTCATGGAGTCTTTTTCCTTCCAAAATTTCTTCCACCTTTCTAGCCAAGGTTGATATTTTTGATTTCATCTCCATATCTTTTAAAGTTCAAAATTCCTCCCTTTGGTGGATCGAGGGCCTCATTTTCTACACCTCCCTGGCTCGCTCATCCCATCCCTTGGAAGTTTCAGCCACATAATTCAAAAAATCCATGGCTTCATCCGAGTCATCAGTGAAGTCCCCTCCACACATCAAGCTTCTAACGGGGCTAAGGGCCATGGCTCTGAGACATACCCACCATAGAAGTGGCTTCACAAGATCCAAGTGTCGGAAAACCATGATGTGGACAAGACCGATGGTTTCCATGAACCTCTTCAACATCAGAACCTCTCATCATCGAGGGCAAAGAAAAAGTGTAGATTTGCCTTTTCAAATTATTGGTCTTAGAGCATTGAAGAATTTAAAATTCGCCTAAGCTCGCCCAGCCGATGAATTTTAGTCTCGCTGAATTAAGCCATATCTTCACTATTCGAGGGTCAATGGAAATGCCTTCAACTTCAACAAATCCATGTCAATTGTACCTTCCTTAAAGATTATGCACACTTCCTCAAAATCCCTTATATGTGTATGGTTTTTCATTCTCCATACCATGAAATGTGGGAAGTAGGGCAATTCTGTGTCGGGTCTCACCGGCTTACATCCTCGCCAGGAGGTATGACGCAGAAGGAGCACTAACCTGTGAGGGTGTATGTGATCCCCTCATCGATCTGTATGTTGTCGGGATTCATAGGGTTTCTTTACACTTTGTCGGTTCCTCGTAGAGGATCCATTTGTGTACCACGGTGGCACACCGATTCACACCCTTGCTTTTAATCGGGGTGTGCACTCACTCTTTGCGCTAATCTCGAACTTTCTATCCCAAGCAGCATAAACACCTGTTACATAAAATTAGAAACAGCAAAGAACACCAACAAAGCTTGCCAAAAAGAATCAGTGTTAGCTACTTAAAAACTGACTGTAGAAACAAAAACAGTACAGTAAATGCTAAGTAAAGAAAACTTGCTGTTCAAACAACCGAAATTCAAAAAGGATTAAAAGGTCACCAAAACTTGTAATGTGGATTACAAGTACATACCAACTCATCATCCGTAGTTTGGCACCATCCCCTGCGCAACTACGCTTACTTGATCTGCGTCACCCGCAGTGGTGATCCCACCAACAAATTTATTTCCTATATTCCTCCCATCGCTAGAAGTCAAGCCGGGGCCGCAGTATAGCTGCCTGGGGTATCGAACACGGGGATGGTTTTTCATCCCACAAATGATTCGTGATCATGTTTGAAAATGGTGAGACTTTTTATTTGATTGGGACTGGGTGAAAACAGGGGAGATTGGTTGTTCACTGTTTGACTGAAATGGCTTAAAAGTAAGCTCAAATGGTGACCTCAAGGCTTCAATACTAGCTTGATAGGAATGAGGTTATCGAGGTGTCCTCGAGCTATTTCCTCTCATTAGAAAATGACATATAGTCAAAGCCAAAAACCGGATCTTTGTTTAGCTATAAACTCAACCCCTAAAAACAAACACCTCCTATATGAGTACAAACATACGAGCATTCAATGTTCCACCGCTTGAAATCTCTAGCATTTAACCTCATTTCAATTGCTCGTAAATGACATCTAAAGAATGTCAGTGCATCTAACATTAAGAATACACCGAACCCTAAAGCATGGCAAGTAATGACCAAAGGAAAGACATTAAATAGCATTAAACCCTAGTTTGGAAAGGTTGGAACTGAAATGCAAAGATCTATTTCATTTAAAGCACGAGGACACCGCCAAACCACCAACTACCGCTAGCAACCCTCCTTTTAAGATCTCACAGGCTTAGCTAAGCATCCCTTGAGTTGTCATCCTCAAGGTGTGTTTAAGGTACCAAGAAAAATGAGAGAAAGAAGAGAGAGAAGAGAGCAAAATATAACCTAAAAACTAAAGCTGCGGGAAAGCTTACTTAAAAATGAAAGTTAGGGTTACAAAAGTCATAAGGTGGCTTATATAGCCAACCCAATTGTGTGAAATACCAAAAATGCCTAAAATATGAGATTACAATAGGGACAAAATGGTAATTAATCAAAACGTGGTCGTTTAGAATCAAAAACATCAAAAACACAAAATAAGATTTTCTATGCAAAGGAATTTCGCTATCATAGCTTAAAATTTCTATGATGATAGCTAAATTCCTCTCTAGATTAGCTTAAAATTTAGGTATATTAAAATTTCATAGGATTACGAAATTGCGCTATGGTTATAAATTCGCAATCCTTGCAAAATTTTCGCAACGCATAGCGAAATTTCTGCTCATTTTCGATGTTTCCCTCGGCGGCTCGCATCACTTTTCATCAATTCCACTTCACATCTCTTCATTTTTGGTTGATGAAATCACTGTGAATTCTCAGCATTCAGCACTAACTCGACATCAAACTTGATATTATTGGTTGAGGATCGCAAAAACCTGCAAAATTACAAAAAACAACTCGAAACGGAATCAGTGGTGCTAAGTGGACTTGCACATGTCAATTGGCTTAATTCATATGATTAGTGCGCAAAAAGAACTCAAAACCTATCTTAAATAGGATTCAAAATAGCACTTTTTGGGCACTAATTGGTGGCTCAACCTCCAGATCTATAGGTTCGTCCCTTTCCCTTGATTGGATCTAAGCTAACACGAGGATTGGAACTTATCTTTAGATTAAGGTGAACTCTCTGATTATTTATATTGTTAAATACACCCCTCCAACTTCAATTATGAGCGAATGGCGGATTTATCAAAATGAAATCTCAGAGCTCAATACCTGGCCAATAACGAACATACCTGAGTGCCATGCTCTCATCTCTCGTGAATCTTCGCCTATGTGTGTCACGCAGAGGGCATCCCGATAATGCAGTAAAGATACATTCCCTCACCTGGTATTAGGTACTACTATTGGGAACTTACAATTTCATACACGACACCAAATAAATAAATTCAAACCCAAATTAGTTCTCCATATTTACGCAGTGAAAGATCAGACCAAATGTAAATCAAACTAGCCAGAAGTCGGGCGCTTGATTACCGCATCGCGACTAAGAAATGGAGCATCGATCACGCATAACAACACAATTGTAATAAAATCCGAGAAGAAATGAATTTCCGTGAATTTGTCTAGATTTACTAAATTTTCGTGATAGGAATTTAAGTAAATAATAAATAATAATCCAGCCTCTACTGCTCCTCCATAGTTCGCAGATTCAAATCTAGAAAAGAAATAAACTAAAATAAAGAAAAGAAATAAAAATCTACTCTAAACTATACACTGAGTTCCTCTCCTTCCCTCTTTCCTCGGCAACAAGACGAAAACTACTTTACTATTCCTAAGCTATCCATTTATACCGTGAAAAGAATTCATGGCCTAACCCCAAAAGTTCCAGAAAATCCAAAAGAAAAAGCTTCCAGCTTCTCGTCCTATGTCGCGGACCTCAAGTTGATGTCGCCATTACCGGACTTCTATTGATTGCTCGCGGCTCGCCGCGAATTCTTTGTTTCGTTGCAACAAGTTTTCTCGCAGAATCGCTGATCGCTGATCACGACATCATTTGCGGTCACAATCTTATTTGCTAAATGTTTCTCCACGTTCATGTCACGATTTCGCCATGTCATCACATCATCGCCTTTCTTCTTCCAGCCTTCCGAGTCATGCATGTGCCAGCTTTAAGCCGCGACCACCTTTCCGCTTGTATGCCGATCGCATGTTGTGACTCTGATTCGGGTCGCGATTTGTTTAGGTCTTCTGCCTTCACATGTTTTACTTTTATGTCACGACATCATGATGATGTCGCGACCTCTTTTCCTTCTCATTTCCTTTCTTTCCGATCAAGAACCTCGCCCACGTTGCAACCAATTTCCTCCTTCCCACCTTTATTCCAGGTCGCGACCTCAAAGTGGTGTCGCAACCTTAATTTCGTCTACATTAGCTCTTCTTCAGGTCGCGACCTTAATGAGTGGTCGCGACATAATTTATGATCCTTAATTTGTAATGGTCGCAATTTCAGTTCTTGGCAAGGGCTTCTGATCCTCCTTTTAACCTCTATCCCAGGTTTCAACTTAAATCTTCCTGTTTTTATGTCGCGACATCAGAGTGGTGTCGTGACATGGAATGGAGCCTTTTATTTAAAAACTAGTTTCAACCTTGTTCTCATGCAAAGACTTCTTTTGTGGCTTCATAGAAGGATCCTTGTCGCGACCTCAGAGTGGTGTCGCGACATCATTTGAATTCAGTTGGTGTCGCGACATCAGAGTGAGGTCGCGACATTAGAGTGATGTCCCGACATAGATTCCTTCTTTTGATACTCCTTAGTCCCTTCCACATTTCCTCCTCGGTCATACTTTTCATTTGTTCCCTTGATCATCCTGGTCGCAACCTCTTTCTTCAAGTCACGACTTCACTTGTTAAGTTTTTCTATTTCTTCTTCAGCCTTAATTCGTGATGTCATGACTGAACCGGCCGGGCGACTCAAGCTTCCTGCCGTGACCCTTAAATTTTAAATCGTGACCCCAATTGGAGGCTCAGACGCTGTTTCTTTCCCGATTTTTTCTAAGATTCAGCTTCTCGTATTTTCCCGCAAATGAAATTTGAGTAAAATATCTACTTTTCTCTCAAGTAAACAAACTAACATTTATCTCAATATACTTAAAAATGGATTAAAAATTTAATGAGTTTTTAGGACTCGGCCAAATTTCCAAACTTAAAATTTTGATTATCCCCAAGCAAAGAAAAGAAAGAATTGTTTGTCCTCAAACAACAAGCTTAAAAAAAAATTTTACATTTTTCATTCATACTAATAGCTCTTATTCCACCTTCGATATGGAATTAAGAGATATCAGCATCACTTTAAATTTCAGTTTCATTCAAGAATAAGAAATGGTATACTCATCACAAATTTCTCGAGGAACTAAATGTATTTAAACAATTTTTATTCAATCAAGTCTTGTTCGTAAAAGTGTGTCTTCAACTTTTCATCTTCATGTTGAATTTAGTTAATCTTCTAGAGTTTTATTGACTGCTTGTCAAAGTCCCATGTTTGTTTTTCATATTGATTCCACTAATGAGGTAAATTCAACCTTCAAGATCAATGAGGTCTTTCGTGCTTGTAATGTTGGGCTTAGGTAATTGCAGATAATGGTAAATTTTAAGTTGTAAATTACCCATTTCCACTTTTTTCTCTCCGTACTTGTTGCCTCTAAATTCCCACCCTTTTTCTTGTTCTCGTCGATTTTCCTCAATCTTGGCCTGATTCATCTTTTTGAATTCTTTTTATGGGATTTCAATTTCCATCTGCATTTCAATTTAAATTTCAATTCAGGCCAATTCCTTTGTTCTTGAACTCTTTTGCTTTTGTTTTTCTAAGGTTGGGAATAGTGCAATGTTTTGTCTTCTTAGGCTTTCTATTACCCTTAGAGAACAATAGTAACTCCCATACCAGTCGTATTAGGGTACTAGGTGTTAAAACACCCCTACGAGCTTAATTGTTCAAGGGAAATAGGCCACAAGACAAAACGTATTCCCTTTTTCACTAATTTCTACTTCTTTATTTCTTCACCTCCTTCATTGTAAAAGTTTGGAAATATTTTTCCCCCAAACTTGTTTCGTCCTTTATAATAGACTTTTTTCTCGAACTGAAACTCTGGATGTACCAGGCCCTTTTGCCGTGTGCTTCTATTTCGTAAGAGAGAGGGAATTCTGGGGTTTTCGCTGTCGCTTATTGAAGAAATAAGGCTTATTTGGCTCAACTCAAGGAACTAGAGATTATGCTTTAGCATATATTGAGGATAGGCTTAGAAAAGCTTAAACTGCCAAGGATGGCCTCTATCATTTCTTGTTGGCTATTTTCACCTAAGATTTCGCCTCAATCAATAATCTAAATGTTCTGTGGACTATGGACTCTTAATCCTGAACTTCCCAGAAGATGTTCCTAATTCCTCTCAAAGTTTCATAAGTTTTGTTGACCCAAGTGGATTATTTCTTCAAGACTTGTACTTATTTACTGTCTACTTACATTATTTCAACCAAGTACTTTGTTCCAATAACCAATTTTCCAATTTTTGCAAACTAAACTAAATTTAAACTATGCAGGTAGCACTCTTAATTTCTAGTTTAATCATTCACGCCCCGATTCTTCCTGAAATTGTTGTTCTTAAGAAAGAACAGCATTGTTTATTTGATTCACGCACAAAAAAAAGCATTTATTCTTTTCATGCTAAACAAAAAATGACATAAAAACCAAATTTATATATCATGTTCATCAATCAATAAGCATCTACTTATCCACAATCAAATTTTCATTCCAACAAGTGAAAAACAATCCAACAACAAAAAAAGAGTAACTATAAAATGAAAATTCAATAAAACAAGAGGACAAGTAGGATGAGCAGATAGATTTCATTAGAATTTTTGGGAATGTATATATTGATAAGCTAAAACTTCGATTTCCCTTTCTTCTTTTGTAAGGCCTTTTTAGGTGTATGTTGGGAGGATCTACCTCAAAAGCTGGCCTCGCCCAGGAGCAAAACCTAGGGAATTTGGCACCAGCTTTTGTCTCTAAGGCGGGAAATTCCTTTGCACTTTTTCGGATATTTCATTGTTTAGTTGCCTTGCCTGAATGAGGCGTATCTTGCCTCTCCCCACATGGTCGCGTTCCTTCCGCTGAGGAGATACATTCTAGCGGCTTGAACAAGTTATGATTGATCAAGTCCATACTTTCAACCCGAGGTTTTCCTTCTATACTCATCATTATCTTCCATTTGCTGATCTTTCTTTCATTGTACTTTCAAACTCATTGAACAGTTCCTTATATATGCTTGAACCCATCAATCTTCCTTAGCATGTTATTCTCCATTTCTATCTCTTTCTGCTTCAGTATGTTCAGCAATTCAAAATCCCTTTTGAATTGATTATTATAAAAAGCTTGCATGCTTTTCTTTATTCTTCCATGCGTCTTTTCTTCTTGTTTCTTCGATTCCTCCTTGTGATTTCTTCTTCTGCAGTTCTCTGGTTTTCTTCCCGTATGCCTCCTAACTTTCTTCTTGTTGTAGCCTCCATAAATTCTTCTTTGATCCAGTTCTTGCCTTTTCATTTAAGTTCTCTCTCCTCCATTCCTTTTCACATTGCTCTTAACATTTCCATGATTTGTTATTTCTTCTCTACTTACGGATGCTTCTTCTTGAAACGGGCACTTGTTCCTGTATACAGGGGGAAATAAAGGATAGGTTGGAGAAGCATCTGAGAGGTTCTTCTTACGCTAGGAAGGACACTATCTGGCACCTCCTCCATTTCTCTTCTATTAGTTTCTGCATCTAATACCATCACTTCCTTTTGCCTCTTTCCTTTAGGTCCCCTTGTCACTCCTGTAAGGGTTAGAGGGGAAACCCGAGGACATCTTTCTTCTTCCTCCCAATTTCACTTCACCCTTGAAACGAGAGTCTAGTAATAGTGGCAGGGTGAGGGATCAGTCCTCTTTTATTATTATGATGGTATCCTCTGATTGATTCTTCAACCAGAATACCCATGTTCAGTTTGTATCCTTTCAAAAAGGCATACAATAGGATGGCTTCCTGCTCTCTGACTGTGCAAAGGTGTCTAGTAGGTACTATTACATAACATATAAAATAAGAACAAACTTTGCCTCTTACGGCAGAGCTCCCCTTTTTATGGCATGGTGGGGGTTCTTCTTCGTCACTTCCCATTTCCCTTCTCCTCCAGTCAACCGATTCACTATTTTTTCATAATTTTGGTTTTCCAACAATTTCTTGTATTTTGACCCATGCTTGAAATCTCTCAATTTAAACACTTCATTTATTCTTCTATCTTGAAGGAGCACGAGCCTCTCATATGATCATCCTTCGTTCCTACCATGTTTGCATAGGAATTCCTTGCAAGAGCTGAAAATCCACAGTGCTTTATTACTCGCAAAAGAATACAACATACTTATTACTTTGAAAATGGGGAAATTAATTATCCAAAACCTCTTTCGCAGATAAATTCTTTGTCACACATCACCTTGTTCCACAATTCTTTAGCTTCTTCTTAAATGAAGTCTTTTTCTTCTTTTATTGCTTCTTTCTCGGGTAGCTCATCCTCCTCTTGTTGGTTTCCTTTTTCAACATTTACTTCTTCCTCAGGTTGAGTTTCCGACTTAACTTCTTCTACTGCTTCGAAATTTTCGCGCATGATTTCGTCGATCAGTTTGTTGAGATTGTTGACTTCATCTTGGTTTGTTGCCATGATTGAAGGATTGCGAGGGTATTGCTGAGCTCTTTGGTTCTAGGGTTTCAAGATTCAAAAAGATGGATGTGGAACTGGAAACGTTGGGTTGAATTGCAGTTTAATGGAATTTGAAGTGGAACAGACGCTGGGTTCAATGTCATGATTGCAATATGGGAGTCGCGACATTAAATATTGAGCCTCTAAATTAATGATTTTCATTCAGATTTTATTTTACTTCTTTGGGATACCTAAAATGAAGGTTTTTACCTACTGTGAGTTTTGGACTCTTAATTCATAACAAAACTTTTATTTGTGACTTTGAAATATCAGTCACGATGAGAATTTGATGTTGCAACATATAGAT
This sequence comes from Tetrastigma voinierianum, assembly GCA_016808115.1. NCBI lineage: Eukaryota > Viridiplantae > Streptophyta > Magnoliopsida > Vitales > Vitaceae > Tetrastigma > Tetrastigma voinierianum. Next base: position 23,654 of record JAEQBH010002827.1, read on the forward strand.
TTTCTTTCCCTTATTTATTTCAGTCGTGACCTTAGTTTCATTATTTTTACTTTCTTTTTCACATTCAGCATTCTTGGTTGCAACTTTTGGATTAATGCTGCGACCAAAACATAAACACTCAAATTCACAGCAATTTCAATTTATTCTATTCCGATTAAAACAACTACAACTCAATTCATCTTCATCATGCAAAAAAATTCAACAACTCATCACTATGCATCATATTATAAATTCCAAATACTTACAGGAACAAAGTAAAATTCCCCCAAACTTTCAATCAGGCCATATCAGAGACAAAATTTAAATAAAATCAAGAAGAGTATACTTCCCCTTTTTGTCTCTTATTCCGATTGAAGTTTGATTGTAGATGCTCCCCTTTTTGTACAATCTTCATTGTCCTGTAAAACTAAAACAAAAATATTTACCTACTCTTCAATCAATAATGAATAAAATCACACTAAGCTATTAGAAATTTAAACACATAAATTGTAAACTATAACAAGAAAAATTTAAACAAAATGATGGATTGCCTTCCACAAAAGGTGCTCAATTTTAGTCTTTGGTAGACTTTTCTATTTGCCATTGTTACTTGTTTCTTCAATTTCCCTTGTTCGAACTAAGGGTTTACTCTTCAGTGCTTTCTCCCAAGGTAGTGCTTTAATCTCTTACCATTAACCTTGAACTCCTCATGATTGCTGGTTCTAAGTGTCACTGCCCCAAACTGTGTGCTTGACACCACTGTATATGGTCCACTCCATTTGGATTTAAGCTATCCTGTAAAGAGTCTTAGTTTGGAGTTGAATAACAAGACCTGATCTCTTACCTTGAATTCCCTCCTCAAAATTCGTTGATCATGCATTTTTTTGTTTTATCCTTGTAAATTCTGGCACTATCATTGGCTTCATTCCTCAACTCTTCCAATTCATTTAATTTGGGTAGCCTCTCTTCCCTAAAGAGCTTTGAAATCGAAATTAAACAACGATATTACAGTAGCCATATATTCTAGCTCGAGGTAGGTGACAAGGTTTTCCAAAGATAAGCACAATGTGGGGACATTCAATGGGAGTTTTAAAGAGCGGGTTCTGTATGCCGAGTTCATCATCAGCTTTAAGACCAATCTCTTATCTTTGGAACTTCTGGTCTTCTCGAATTTTCTTTATTTCCCAACCACCATTGGAAATTTGACTTGCCATTTGTTTGAGGATGATAAGCCAAGCTCATAATGTGTTCGATACCATATGCTCTGCTCATAGGTTTATCAAACACCTTATTTGCAAAATGGCTTCCCTCCATCACTAATTATAGTTAAGGTGACTAATCTACTTGAGAATATTTCTTTGTAAAAATCCATAAAAATTTATGTGCTATCATTCTTTTAGACCGACTCTTTGCCCTCGACCCGTTTGATACATAATCCCGCGGCTAGGAGTATGTATATATTTCCAAATGAAACTGAAAAGGCCCCATAAAATCCATTCCCATACATCAAACAATTGCACCACCTAGGACACCTTGCGGGGGCATCTCATGCCTTTGCGATACTTCCCCATTATTTAGCATTGATCACACTTCACCCATTCAAAACAGTCCTTAAAAATAGTTGGCCAGTAAAATCCTGACTGGAGAATTTTGTGGGCTGTTTTATCTCCTGCAAAATGTACTCCATATGGTGATGCATGACATTCTTGTAAAATCTTGCTTTGCTCACCTTCTGGTACACATCTCCTTATAATCAGACCAACTCCTCTTTTAAACAATAAAGGGTCATCCCAGATGTAGTGCCTACTGTTAATCCTTAGCTTATTTCTCTGTTGGTAGCTGAATTCTGGTGGCATAATTCCACAAGCTAAAAAGCTCACAATATCAGCATACCAGGGTGATTGGAGTGACAACTGGAATAACTGCTCATCTGGAAAAATTTTATGCTATTTCTCTTCCTTCTTCTTGTACAATGGGTTTCTCTACTCTTGACAAGTGATCAACTATCACATTGTCACAACCCTTCTTGTCTTTTATTTCTAAATCAAATTCTGCAATATGGTACCCACTGTTGGAGTCTTGGCTTTGCCTTCTTTCTTTGCCATTAGATACTTAATTGCGGCATGATAAGTGTGTATAACAACATAGGACCCGGAATATATAGCTAAATTTTTCACATACAAATACTATTGCGACATCTCCTTTTCGATAGTAGAGTAATTTTCCACGAGGCTTCATTAAAGGTTTCTTTGGCATAATAGATGGCCAACTAACACTTTTCATATTTACATTGTCTGACTCCCATTGCAAAATCAACTTTGGCATCACGTGATTTCAAATTCTCATTCAATCGGTTGAGTTTTCCATGATGGAGCTTCAACTAGTCTGGTTGATTCCTCACGAGACACATTATGGCGGGATTCATTAAAATAGAACTTAGTATCTTTTTCCAACAATCTGCATAGTGAGTGCAGAAATTTTTTGAAATCTCTGACTAAATCTTCTGTAAATCGATGTCTGAAATTTCTAATTCCCTTGACTGTAGTGGGAGGCATTAGATTTCTTATAATTGAAACTTTTGCTTGGTCTACCTCAAGCCCTATTATAGAAATCATGTGCCCCAAGACAATGCCTTTTGTAATCATAAAATGGCATTTTTCCCAATTCAGAGCTAGATTCTTGTCTTTGCACCTTTTAAGTACTGTCCCCAAGTTATGCAGGCATTGTTCAAAACTGGATCCAGCCTGCTTGTAAATCATCATAGAGATCTCCATAAGTTATACGCTGGGTCGGAAAATATAAACATCATGTCTTTGGAATGTACCATGAGCATTACACAAACCAAATGGCATTCTCCTAAAAGCAAAAGTTCCCGAATGGGCATGTAAAAGTGGTTTCTCACGATCCTCGGGTGCAATAGCAATTTGGTTATATCAGTATCGTCGAAAACAAAAAATGAGGTGTCACCTTTAACCTATCAACATCTGATCAATGAAAACGGGGGGAAAATGATCCTTCTGAGTTTGCGGCATTCATTTTTATGGTCAATCCCCCACCCCTCAGTCTGTCACGAGTTCTTGTAGAATGGAGTTCATTCTTTTCATTTCTAGTCACGGGTGAATCCACCTTTCTTGGGAACCACATGCATTGGGCTTACCCAAGAACTATCTGATATAGCATATATAAAACCTGCATTTAACCATTTCTGACAACTTCTTTCATCACTGGGTTCAGCCTCCTTTGATGCTGATAGAAGTTTTGCATTATCATCAGCTGATATTTGTGCATGCAAATGGAGGGCTGATACCCTTCGGATCCTCAATTGACCAAGCAATTGCTTCTTTCCCAGCTATTTTCGGAATTTCCAGCAGCACGTTCTTGACGGTCAGTCGTGATATGATACGCTAGTTTTCTCTTTTCTGGTTCTAAAAACTCATATTTCAAATGACTGGGTAATTCTTTCAATGTTAACCCTTCTGCACTAGTTTCTTGCTCATGAGTCTGCTGTTTCTGGTTGCATACTTCATCTTGATTGTTTTCATTTATGCTCGAGACTGTTTATTTGTTAAACAAATTTGAAGGCAGTACTTCACAATCAAGACTCTCAAGATACTGAAAATTTATCTCAATTTAATTGATACAATGTTGAAGGATACAATCAGAATTCAATTCAAAATTGAGAAGGCTTTGTTTCCCTCTGACCATACAAGTTTACGCATCTACATTAGGATGTTCCGGAGCTCTTATTAATATTAAAATGCCTTTGCTTCATTTCCAGCGCCAGTTTCAATTCCACTGCTGTACATCATCAAGGCGACTCAGGTTGCTAAGAAAGGTCTTCCGGTAACAAAGGAACTTGGGTATCTTCCTCATGCATGATAACAAAATCCACTGGGAAGATGGTCCCAACCTTGATAAGTACATCTTGAATACCTTACGGTTGTGCCATTGATCTATCGATACATACGCAATGTAATTCTTTGTTGGGAGTAAGTTCCCCCAAATTAAGTCTCTGCATAACTGATATAGGCATCAAATTTATACTAGCTCCAGAATCACATAAAGCTTTCTTGAATTCATATTTCCCTATGGAGCAGGGAATGGTGAAACTGCCAGGGTCCTTCATTTTTGCTGGGAGCTTTTGGTGGATAATGGCACTGCATGTAGCAGTCAAGTTCACTATTCCCTCATTAGCTATCTTCCTTTTCTTGCTTAGTATCTCCTTCAGAAATTTTGCATGAAGAGGCATTTGGCTGATTACCTCTGCAAATGGGATATTGATTTTTATTTTCTTGAAAATGTCTAAGAATTTAGAAAACTGTTCTTCTGTTCTTGATTTCTGAAGTCTATGTGGAAATGGCACTGAAGGTGTATAAGCTGGTACTCCTTCCTTCTGTTTCTGCTCATTACTTCCTTTCGGTTGTTCAAGCTGGGTGCTCTTCTCTCCTTCCTTTTCAGTCTCATCTTTTTCCGCCTCAGTCTCTTCTTTCCTTTCTTCCTTTCTATTGTTACTCAAATCCTCCCCACTTCTTAACTGAATTGCCATGCAGTCTTTTGGATTCTTAAAGTGTCGCTAGGAATGTACCCTACTCTAATTTTGGCATATTCGAGCCCGGTTCCCTACTTGTATTCTCAAATTTTTCAACGAGGCACTTGCATTCTTCTGAAACATTTGAGTATCAGACTTGAAAGCTTCTAAGTCAGACAGTTTCTTTTCATGGAAATGTAATAGCCTCTTGTTGTCCCCCATGAACTGCAACATTTGTTCTTCAAATGGTTAAGTCCTCCTTTGACCCTGATAGTCATTTCTGCCTTCACCTCTGGATGCTGCTGTTGGAACCTTGGTGGCTGCTGATATCCTTGTTGAGGATTCTGTCCATGCATTGGGCCTTTTAATGCCCCTCCACCATATGAGAAACTCTCATGGTTCCTCAGTGCTGGATTGTAATGTGTGGGCAGGTTAGGATTTGGCTTGAAATGGTAATTTCTTGGCTTGTTCACATACTTAACCTCCTCAGCACTATAAGAATCTTCTTCTGTTGGCACATCAGCACTTCTTCTCATAAGTTCTCTTTCCCTTGCTCCCTATTTCGCGAGCGGTGTCCATCTTCTCTCTTGTTTGTCCATCACAGCTGCATTATGGCATCCAACTTTGCCTCCATATTTGTCATCTTGCTCGGCTCCATGACCCCTTTTCCTCTGCTGTTTCCCCTTGAAAACTCAGATGGAGCTTTCATATTGCATTTTTCCAGGTCTTCTATCAGATCTCTAGCCTCTTCAGCACTTTTTCGTTTGAATGCTCCACAACATGAAGCATCGATAATGCCCTTAGATGTATCATTTAAAGCATGATACACTATGTCCATCTGGGTCTTCAAATCTATTCCATGCATAGGGCACCTCTTCAGCAACCTCTTGAATCTTTCCCAAGCTACATATAGGCTCTCATCTTCCCCTTGTTAGAATACTATTATCTCTCTTCTTCTCTGAGTGTGAGGATGTGGAAAGAATACATGAGTAGGCTTCTACCAACTCTTCCCAAGTATCAACCGAACCATATCGTAATGATTCATACCATTTGGCTGCTATATCTCTCAAAGAAAATGGGAAGAGATGCAACTTAATAACCTCTGGTCTCACACCATTCAGCTTTATTGTATTCGCCATCTTGAGAAATCTTCCCAGGTGCTCGTTTGGATCTGCAGTAGGGTGACCCGTGAACTGATGTTGATGCACCATTGTATCGATATTAAAGGCCTTAAAACAGCGTCCTCTATTCCTCTGTGCGGTCATGTCTCTCATCGCCATAGCTGCGTTTCTGCTCTTTTTTTTTCTTAAGCTCCTGAGTGTTCTCTCCGGTCGATGTCTCTTTGAGATGGGTTGAAATCTGTTTCCTATGCGTTAAAGTTTCTGAAGCAAAACACTCAGTTAATACCGAATTAGCCAAACTAAACAAACATTTTCAACATGGCTTGTTAAAGATCAGTGGCTAATGTAGCCACTGCTTTAAAAGCTATTTTTGTTCTTTTATTTATTTTTAATGTCCAAATTACCATTTCCTTCTTTTGTCAGAATATTGATCTATTTAATTCTTTCAATCCCCAGCAACGACGCCATAAAAACTTGCTTGCCTTTTTCTATAGACTAAAACCCCTCAAGTGCCTTGCTTCTAGGCCTTCACACTTCTCTATTATCATATCCTTTGAATAAGTTTGCTTGATAAAATAATTTTCTCTTAATGTTCATGATTTAAGAAGCCAAGAGGTCAAGTCTATGACACGCAAGTGCAGGTCATACAAGTATTAAAATCTTAATGTAAGTCAGGTATCATTCCACGATTGATAGCGAATTCTGGATCCAACTACCCCAACTACTAAAAATTACACTATTTTGGACTAAAGACTCATTAGAAAGTTTTATCTAAACGCTAAATTACAAATCTATACTATTGAATATGTTTCAAACTAAACTAAAACAAAAGTAAATGAATAAAAATAAATTGTATATAAAAGAATGGATTGAATCAGTTTCCTGTGAAAAATGAAAACCATCAATGAAATACATTGGAACAGTCAATTCCAGCACTGAAATCCATTGCTCTGTTCTATGTATGGATCTCATTTTTGTCCAAGATTTTATAATTATTGGAATTGGATTTCTCCATATTCACTGATTAGATATCCTTGCTTCTCTCGAAGACAAGATCAAACCAGCTACCTGTATTCCAAATTCTCTTGCAAGATCCACAGTATTTTCTCCTCAATACTTCACACCCATCTCCTGTTGACAGATAACTTTTGCTTTTCCTTCTCAAGATTTTCGCAAAGTTTCTACCACTTAATTGGTGGCTCAACCTCCAGATCTATAGGTTCGTCCCTTTCCCTTGATTAGATCTAAGCTAACACAGGGATTGGAACTTATCTTTAGATTAAGGTGAACTCTCTGATTATTTATATTGTCAAATACACCCCTCCAACATCAATTATGAGCGAATGGGGGATTTATCAAAACGAAATCTCAAGAGTTCTACAGCTTCACACAGGTCGAACATACCTTAAAAGAATGCTCTCATCTCTCGCACTCCGCTTGTGTCACGATGTGGCATCCTGGATATCAGAGTAAGACACATTCCCTCACCTGGTATTAGGTACTACTATTGGGAACTTATAATTTCATACACGACACCAAATAAGTAAATTCAAACCCAAATTAATTCTCCATATTTATGTGAAAGATCAGAATTAAATGTAAATCAAATTCAAATAGAAATAAGTCTGATTATTCATGATTACACTAAGAAATGGAGCACCGATAACGCAAACCATTGTAATTGCAATAAAATCGAGAAGAAATGAATTCCAATTGTTTAGATTTAATAAATTTTCAGCAAGAAATTCTAATTAAAATAATAGAAATAATAATCCAATTTCTACCGTCACATGTCACAGATTCAAAATCCAAAAGAAATAAATCAATATAAGAAAGAAATAAAAATCTACTCTAAACTATACTCGAGTTCCTCCTTTCCCCTTTTCTCGTGCAGCAAGACTTAAAAACTACTTTTGATTATTCCTAAGTTGTCTATTTATATCAGAAAAGAATTCCCAACCTCAAAGTTCCAGAAATCCAAAAGAAAAGCCCAACCGACTGGTCCTATATCGCGACTCAAGTTGATGTCACACATGACTTCGATTGCTCGTGATCGCGGTCCTTTGTTTCTCTGGCTGGGCAAATCCGCTTTCTTGCAATTGTTTTCGATAAGGGTCGCTGACATCATTTGTGGTCGCGACCCATTTGCTCAAGAGTTTCCGTTGATGTCGCGGACCCGCTACATGTCGCGACCTCATTGTCTTTCTCTTCTTCCAGCTCGAGTCATGGGCAGTTAGCCAGTCACACCACCTTTCAGAGGCCGACTTCCAAGCCGTGACTTTGATTTTCTCGGGTCGTGATTGTGCTTTATGGGTCTTCGCCTTCACATGTTTACACTTTTTATGTTCGACATCATGATGATGTCGCAACCTCTTTCCTTCTCATTTCCTTTCTTCTAATCAGAACCTCGCCCCCACGCTGCAACCAATTTCCTCCTTCCCACCTTTATCTCCAAAGATCGCGACCTTTAAAGTGGTGTCGCAACCTCACATCTTCTCAGACAGTTTTTCTTCGTGTCGCGACCTTAATGAGTGGTCGTGACATAATTTCTAATCCCAATTTGTAATGGTCGCACTTCGCTTCGCAAGGGCTTCATTGCCTGTGTCGCGACCTCCTTTCAACCTCTATTCCAGGTTTCCACTTAAATCTTCCTGTTTTTATGTTACGACATCAGAGTGGTGTCGTGACATGGAATGGAGCCTTTTATTTAAAACTAGTTGCAACCTTGTTTTTTTGCAAAGACATCTTTGATGGCTTCATAGACGGATCCTTGTCGCGAGACTCAGATTGCGTCAAGGAAGACGCAGTGATGTCGACATGATTCCTTCGATACTTCTAGTCCCTTCCACATTTCCTCCGTCGCAACTTCTTTCTTATTTGAGTTCCTTGACTGTCCCGTCGCACCTCTTCTTCAAGTCACGACTACCTGTTAAGTTTTTCATTTCTTCTTCCCAAATCAATTTGTGATATCATGACTTGAACCGTCTGAAACTAAGCTTCCTCATTGCACCCTAAATTTCGCTGTGACCTCAATTGCCAAGGATTAGTGCCCAAAAAGTGCTATTTTGAACCCTATTTTTAATAGGTTTTGAGCGCTTTTGTGTACTAGTTAATTGTTATACTGAACCAATTGACATGTTCGGTCCCTATCGCACTTCTAACATTCCAGGTCAAGTTGTAGTTTTTGGTGAACTGAAGCCAAATTATCGTGTCAATCCAATCATAACCAAAGTTCGTTGATTTCCATCAATTTCATATGGTCTTACATCAATTTCAAGAAGTCTGAATGAAGAATTCGAAGCAGAAGAAAATAGAAAAAAATAACAAGTCAGCAGGATGCGTGAAGTGCAACAAGGTCCAATGGAACAAGTACCGCACGAGAAACTTCGATTTTCGTCGCGCTAATTTTTCACAGTTATCGAAATTCGCTAGCCTAGCGAATTTATTTCGATAGCGAAATTTCTAAATTCAAGATTCAGGCTTCACAGCTAGCTAAATTTCGCTAGCATACAAAATTCCCGCATAGCGAAATCAGCGCCCCGTGTTTTCATGTGTACTTTGATTCCAAACGCACCACGCTTTGATTAATTGCCATTTCGTCTCTTATCAGAATATCATATTTTAGCATTTATTATTTCACACAATGTATGTTCTATATGTTTTTCCCCTACAATTTTTTGTAACCCTAACTTTAATTTTTTCAAAGACACTTCATAAATTTTTGTTCCAAATTTTTCTTTTCTCCTCTTCTCTCATTTTCAGGCAAACAATCAAGGATGACAACTGAGGATGAGCGGCTAAAACCCTCTCTTTGAAGTAGAAGGCTATCGGGTGTGATCTAGTGCCGCCGGAGGTTCTCGTTCTTCACGCAGTATCCACCGCCGCTTACCGTGTTCCTTCTAACTTTAGGTTTTTATCTCTCAATCTCTCGAACGGCTATTATTTGCAGCGTGGTTCAAAGTGATGCTTAAGAGATCCATCATATTCATTAGTTACCCTCTACGTACCCATCGTAAAGTGGGAGTCCATGAGACTTTTTCTTCACCGCTTGCGACCACCGATGGCCGCATGCCATTTTTCAAAAGGATAAATATTAAGGTTAGATTTTATAGCTAAATGAAGATCCGTTCGTAGAGATGACTATATGTCATCCCTCCCAAACACGAGGAAATGATCCCCAGACCCTCGAACTTTGTGAACCCGAATCCAAGAGTCTCGATTAATTTCAAGGAGTTCCTTACATTTTATTCATTCTTATTTTCATCCTGCCAACCCACTATACACCCCCTGCTTACCCAAAACCTAAAATCCAAATTTAATTCACCATTTTTGACTTAACTCAAATCATTTGTACGAAGAAACCCATCCCCAGACCGACCCTGACCACTATACTGCAGCAGCTCCCATCACTACAGTTAGGAGGAACCCTTGGGATATAAATTTTGTCGATTCCATCACCCTGGCCGGTGGCACTAATCAAATGTGATGCTTGCCGGGACGGTGCCTATGCATTTGACGAGTCAGGGAACACTTGTGATCCTCATCACAAGTTTTGGGTGAATTTCTTTATATTTCATTGTCATTTTTTCATTTAAAAAATTAATAAAATAATAATTTCCGCAGACTGCTGTGTCAGCCTATTTCTACCAGAGCTGAATGTTAAGTGGGTTTTGAATCAGTGACCAATGGAAAAGGGAAAGCAATACAGTGAGTATTCAGTGGAGATTAACCCTAGTTCATATATGTCCATGAGGGATTACATAAACTGCCATGGCAAACGCCTTAACTCCGAGAGAACCCAAGTGAATATAGTCCATGAGGGTCTATAGAAACCAATGGATGAGTTCACCATATGGTAGTACTTACAACCATAGCTGGGGAATCACACCAATCATGGGAACCAAGACCTCCACAATATGCTCCTCCCGAACCCTCCATTTTATGCCTCGACCTCAATACCTCACCACTACAATAATCCTCTCCATTTGAACAAGCCATTTCACCTACCCGATAGCGGGATGACTTTGTGGAAGAGAATAAGGAGATTAATGCCCATTCGAATCAGAAAATTGAAAATGTGAAAGATAATTTGAACAAAAAAATAGATGGGCTGAAAAATGACTATGAGCATAACGGACAACTCGCAACTCACTAAAGAACTAATCAATCACAGTTAGTTGTTCATCTGAGGAAGAGTACAAAGTGACACCATGGTAGAGAACAAATCAACAAATGTACTCACACGAGGAGCTTATAGAGGATTTTATTGAATTATCTGAAGGATTGTTTGAATCCTCAGATACGTGTCCTGTTGTTTTTCCAAGGGAGAAGAAAGAAGAAATCCTTCCCTTTATTACTGAGGAGGGCAGTGAAACAAAAGCAGTGGAAGTGCCCGAAAAGAATGTCCTTCAACCAATTCCCACAGAATTGAACCCCACTGCCACTGCCACTACCCAAGACACCAAATGCCCACTGCCAGTAGCCCCCTCCATTGACCAAGTGTATATTCTACCTCCACCTGCACCACAACCAACCAATAAAGCACCTGCTCCCAAAACCCATGCTAGTCCATCACTGCTTGTACAACATTTCAAGAGATTAGTGGCCATCAGACGAGCGCCTTGCTACTACCTCAAAGAAGATATACCGCATACCGCATGCAGCATGCTGGGATGGTTCTGGTGCCTGTCAGATTCGGGAGCCCGAACCCCTCGTGATTTCGAGCTCCGCCGCCCAGCAGCCCAAAGGCCTAAGGGGAAGGGTTCGGGAGCACCCTCCCCCACCTTTTGTTTTTAATTTTCTCACTGCCTATCGGTCGCTCAGCTCGATTTCGTTAATTTTCTTTCATATTTGTCCAATTTTAGTTAATTTATGTTTTAAATTAATTTTTTTCTTTTATGCAATTTACTAATTTTCGTGTGTTAATTTCATAACTTGTGTGCAAATTTTGAAGCACAATACCTTGAAGCTTGATTGAAGATCTACTAACTGAGCACAGAATTTTCACAAGCTTAGCGTAAAATTTCGCAATCCTAATAAAATTTCGCAACTAGCTTAACAGCGTAAATTCCTCGCTACTAGCTTAAATGAACAAGGACAAACTGTGTAAGGTAAAAAACCTTTGTTTTTTTTTTATATATATTATTTTTATTTCAAAAAATTTAAAATTTAAAATTTAAAATTTATTTTTATTTCAAAAGTTTATATATATATATATATAAATTTTGTCTCTTTAAAAAAATCGTTTACTTTATAATTTAATAGTATATATATATATATATATATATATATATATATATATATATATATATATATATATATATATATATATATATATATATATATATATATATCAAAATTAAAATTTGCGCTATTAGACATAGCGAAAATTTCGCAAACATAGTGAAATTTTCGCTATGTCAAAATTTAGCTAGCCTAGCGAAAATTTTCGCTATGGGCCCCATTTTTACCTCCAATTTTGTTTCGCTCATAACTTTTCCATCCGAACCCGTTTGCGTTTCGTGGCTTGAAAGCTTAGAGAGTGTGGAGAATCCTAAATATGGCCAGAATGAACATTTTGAGATTATTATGAAAGTGTAATTTTAAAATGGTCCAACCGGTCACTGCTTCCTTCTACGCCTCAACTTGTTCATTTGGAAGCAATTTAACTAGCAGAATAAGGTGTCGATGAAAGCTTAAGTAAGCTTCCTATCCGTAATGATCACATCTCATCAAGGAGGTAACACTTCCTTCTCTAATTTTCCAATCCGAGCCCCATTTCGGACACCGAGATGTTTGGGTTGGGGGGAGAGTTAGCAAGGGAAGTGGCTTTTGTATTTATGTTTTGTTATTATTTTGTGCAAGCCCATTTTTTGATGTTCAAGTTTGCCTGGGTCTCTCTTTCTATAAAGTCGTTATACTAAACAACTTACTTTTTCAAAAAATTTGGACCCGTTTTTGCAAACTAGTACCGCTGTGTTGTGCCTAGCCCATAGTTTGAAAATTGAAAATTTTATCCAATTTCTATTGATGTTGGGATCTGCCCATGCTCGGTCGAGTGAATGATTAGTTGAATTCTTATCGATTGACCTTTTCTTCCACCTTTAGCTGTCCACACACTGTGTAGAAAGCACATTAGGTTTCAATGATAAATAAAATCAAGGCAAACTTTACTTTGCATAACCTACCCTAGTTTCATTGACCTTTAATAGGTTAAGGACCCATGTGAAAGAAGGCCACGCGTCAAAAAAAAAGAGAGAAAAAGAAAAGAAAAAAGAAGTATAAAAGAATAAAAATCGTAATGCTTTGCCTTGAAACCCGAGCACTGGGCCCGAGGGGTATATGGCTTAAAGCTTTCCAAAGCCTCTGCCCTAAACCTTCACTGGTTGGGAGCCACCGACTTAGTGCTCGCTACATGGTGGATAGGTGGAGTTTAGCAAGTTGTAGGTGTTGGAGTCTCGAAATCATTCAAGTCCTGGGGTGAAACCTGAAGAGTTAAGTAACAAAGATCTCGCACTTGGTGCCCTAAGTCTAATTGGTTGTGAGTCACCTGTGATCCCTCACATGGACTTTGGTGAGGTCGATTCTCACATTGCACCCTACAACGCAAAAATAATTGTGGAATAAGAGGTGTCCCACTCCATTTGTTGGTTGTAAAGTACTGCTAGGTTCTAGAGTAGCTAGGTCGGGAGTGCATTTTAGCGCTTATTTGGCTGGTGTCGATAAAATAAACACTTAGATTTTGTTGGAAGTATTGATTCACCAAGAAGGAGGCTCTTTAATACCAATTTGTATGGCATTCATTCTCCTGCCATGCGCTTATCGACACCTAGCCATGATTCCTTACATAGAGTTAGTAAGATTACTCATCCACAACCTTTTGAAATACCATTTTTGTGAACGTTATTTTGTTATAGTTTATATGTATTTTATTACTTCTTTTTCTGTCTGCTAAGGGACTAGCAATGTGTAGGTTAAAGTAGAGGCTTAGTGCCCAAAAGTGCTATTTAACCCTATTTTTAATGTTTGGTGCGCTTGTGTACTAATGTTATAATTAACCCAATTGATACAGCCCTGTCCCTATTGCACTTCTCTAATCGCATTCGAGGTGCTTGTAGTTTTGGCAGAATTGGAAGCCAAATTATCGTGTCAATCCAATCACAACCAAAGTCTGTTGATTTCATCAATTTCTATATGGTCTTATATCAATTTCAAAGGTAGCCTCAGAATGAAGAATTCCCAAAGCAGAAGAAAATAGAAAAAAATAGCAAGTCAGAGTGATGCAGAAGCAGGAATGTGTGACTGAATGAACAAGAGCAGAGAGAAACTTGATTTTCGTCAAGGCGACTTTTCACAAAGTTAGCCGAAATTTCGCTAATAGCCAGAAATTTACTATCGATAGCTTAGTTTTTCTTTGTGAATTTCGCTAGGCTAGCGAAATTTTGCTAGCATAGCGAATTTCGCATAACGAATTAAATGTTTCTGCAAGCTTGATGATTTACACCACGTTTGATTATCATTTGCCTTGCCCTATTGCAATATCATTTTAGGTATTTTGTCATTTCAATACCAAGGCTTATATAAGCTCTCTTATATAGAATCCTAACTTTAATCTTAGAGATCATAGTTTTGCTCCAGCTTTTCTCTTCTCTCCTCTTTCTCTCATTTTCGTGGTGCCAAACACCTGCTGATGACAACTTAGAGGATGAGGGCAAAACCCTTCCTCTTTGGAAGTAGAAGGCTACCGGTGTGATCTAGGGCCGCCGGAGGTTCCCCTGCTCTTTCACGCGGTATCCACTGGGCCATCGTGTTCTTTTCAACTTAGGTTTTTATCTCTCAATCTCTCGATCGGTTATTATTTGGTAAGCTTAGAAGTTTAGTGGATGTTAATGCTGATTCACTGATATTCATTAGTTACCCCTTATGACCCATCGAAAGGGAGTCCATGATCTCTTTTCTTCACCGCCTATGACCACCGATGGCCGCATGCAATTTTTCAAAAGGATAAAATATTTTCGGGTTATTTTATAGTTAATGATATCCTGCCGCAGATGACTATAGCATGTCATCCCTTTCCCCAACGGTGAGGAAATGACCGGTGACCCTCGCGAACTTTAACTCGATCCAGCACTAAGCGAGTTCTCTTCTTTACATTTTTATTCATTTTATTTTCATCCCGCAACCCACCATACACCCCCCGCTTTTACCCAAACCTAAAAATCCAAATTTAATTCACCATTTTTACTCTCACTCAAATCATTTCAGACGAAGAAAACCCATCCCCGTGTTCGACCCTGTGCACTCACTATACCGCAGCAGCGCCCGCCACGCAGTAGGAGAACTTTTGTGATATGTTCTTTGTTGATTCCCGATCATCCTACCGTGGCACGACCACCAGAAAAGTCGGTTTCTTCTCGATTTGCTAAGATTCGAAGCTCACGTATTTTCCTACAAAAATGAAATTTGAGTAAATATCCAATTTTCTCGCAAACAAATTAACATTTATCTCATAATATACCGTAAAAATGGATTAAAACTTAATGAGTTTTGCACTCATCAATCACATGATAAAGAGGAGACACTAACATACAGTTTATCAAAGGCGTCCGCAGTTTCATGACCATGCAAATGGGACATCTTTTTGGCAAGCAAATTGCATAAGGGATGGCGCGGCACTCAAATCTTTATGAATCTCCTATAAACTAAAGATGTCCTGAACTAATTTTATATCTCTAACACACTTAGTGGCCAGGTAAGCTGAGATCAACTCGACTTTAGCCTCATTCCACCTCAATTCCTTTTTCGATACTATGTGGCCTAAGACAACCCTTGTGCTACAAGGAAGTGACACTTTTCCCAATTTAACACGAGGTTCTTCTCCCGACATTCCCAATACCTTACGTAGATTCTCCGTGACATCTCTCATACGAATCTCCAAAACCGAGAAGTCAGCCCATGAAAATTTCCAAAATGAGTTCTATCATAACAAAATCCCATCATGCACCTACTGAAGGTTCCCTGTGTGCATTGCATAATCCAAAGGGCATTTTCCTAAAAGCAAATGTGTCAGGTATGGTCGTGATTCGTGCCACAAGAGTGATTCTCAGAATCAACAAAATTTATATCCTAAGTTCTCCCACGCCGTAGTCACATCGCAAAGATAAATATCTAGGGTCGAACACTTGGATGGGTTTTCTTCATACAAATGATTTGAGTAAAGTCACCAGGAATTAATGATTTTTAAGGTTTCAAATTGTGGGGTGGTTATTAACCGAAATAAATAAAATAAAATGTAAAATAGAACTCCTTGAAGTTTTCAAATACTCACTAGTGGTTTTAAGGCAACTAACATGTCCCTGTCTTTTCCTCGCATTGGGAGCATGACATATAGTCATTTCAACTCGATCTTCATTTAGCTATAAAACTAAACTCCTATGATTTTCCTTTGAAATATGACATTTAAACAAACATTCATGGTTCTAGACAAGGAAAACTCACTCCTGACCACCTCATTAAAGGACAAATAGAAGGCAACAATGGATACCACTCGACCCAATTAATACATCCAATGAACTCCTAAAAAGATTGCCAACACCGGTCAATCAAGGTGCATTTAGAGATTTAAACCCCAGAGTGAAGGATAGGAACATAAATGAAAACAAATTCCTGCCGATGCAAAAAACAGAGGATCAAGGCTACTCAACCAAAGCTAGTACCTCCTCTTCAAGGAGTGAGAGGCTTAGCTGGGTTATCCTTCAGTTGTCATCCTCGAGAGTGTTTGGTAGCCGAGAAAATGAGAGAAAGAGGAGAGAGAAGAGAGAAAACTGGAACAAAAGCTGCCGTGTCATGAAAGATTGAAAAGTTAGGGTTACAAAAGCCATAAGTTGGCTTATATAGTCATACAAGATGTGTGAAATACCAAAAATACCTCAAATATGTAATTACAATAGGGACAAAATGGTAAATAATCAAAACGTGGTCGTTTGGAATCAAAACATCAAAACACAGGGCAACCATTTTCTATGAACACGCTTATATAACAAAAATGCAATAAATAGCTAAATTGGAAAATTTCTCTGATGAACGCACTTCACTAGGCATTTGGGGCCTCGCTAGCTTAGCTTAAAATGGTACAGTGAAAATTTTTAGATAGTGAAAATTTCGCTATGCCATAGCGAAATTCACTGTTCCTCTATACCGATCCCGCGTACCATCGCCACTGCTCCTCAGATCTCGTGATCCTCGCATCCCGCGCTGCTATTTTTCTATTTTCTCTTTCTTTCCTCCTTGGTCTCTGATCTACGTATGTTGAGCGGACTCGAATTCTTCATGTTTGGATCGACTCAACAATGCTGGCATGATTATTCACAAAAACCGCAAATTTCACACAAAACGCGAAAGCAAAGAGAATAAGAGGGACCTTAATGTGTAAATCGGGTTAATTAGGAATGATTAGTATACAAAAGCACTCAAAACCTATAATAAATAAAGGGTTCAAAATAAGCACTTCAAGACTAATCACACTCCTCTAACCTGGCACATTGCTAGTCCCTTAGCAATGAAAGAAAGACGTAAAGAGAGAGCATAAAATGATAACAAAAATTATGTTACAAAAAGGTTGCAGTTCAAAAAGGTTGTGAATGAGTAATGCCTAACCTTAAGTAAGAATCAACAAAACCGTGCCCAATAACTATCATGAGAGAATGAATGCCATACAAAATTGAGTATCAAAAGAGCATCCTTCTTGGTGAATCAACCAGAAACTTCCACCAAAATCTAAATGTTTTGTTTGATCAACTCTCAACAATAAACTGCTAAATTGCACTCTCCCCCCAACCTAGCTACTACCAATAACCTGAAGATGCTAACCAATCCCAATGTATCAGGACCCACCCTTATTCCACAATTCTTTTGTGTTGTAGGGTGCAATGTCGAGGAATCACCACGTAAAGTCCATGTAACTGGATCTACCGATGACTCCCAACCAATTAAGGCTAAAGACCGGTTATAAGGATCTTCACCAAACTCTTCAGTTTCACCCCTCGGACTCCGAACGATTTCAAACTCAAAGACTTACAACTTGCTAAACTCCACCCATCCACCCATGTAACTTAACACTAAGTTGGTGACTCCTAACCAAGGTTTAGTGGCACCTAAGCTTAAAAGGTTTTCTCATATACCCCTGACCGTTTCACTGTGTTTCATATGCTGTAATTTTCTTTATTCTTTTCATTTTCTTTTTTCTTTCTTTTTCTTTTCTTTTTCTCTTTTTTTTTTTTTTTTTTCGAAGACATTGGCCTTTCCACGTGGGTCCTAACCTATTGGGAGGTGGTCACCGAACTCAGTATGTGTTATGCAAAGCAAAGGAGGTCACAGCTTTTTCACCCTATCATTGAAACCCACGTGCTCTGTGTGTGGTTAGCTAAAGGTGGAAGAGAAAAAGGTCAAAATCAACAAGAGTTCAACCAATTGTCCACCAATTAGTGGAACCAATCTAACATTAATAGAGTTCTGACAAAGTTTCAATTTTCCAACTCTGTGTTAAAGTAAAACCACAAAAAATTTTCACGCTAAATGGGTCCTGGATTTTGAAAAAATAAGTCGTACGGTATAACAAACTTTATAGAAGGAACCCATGAAGCCACCGACATCACAAATGGGCTTCGCATAAAATAGTACAAGTTAATAAACATTAAAAGTCACTTCCTTCGCTAACTCTCCCCAACCCAAACATCTCTGTCCAAACAGCTCATTGGAAAATTAGAGAAGGCGTCACCTTGATGATATGTGATCATTTCTCGATAGAGACTTCACAAGCTTTCCACCATACCTTATTCACTCCGCTTGCTTCAAATAAACAAGTTAGGAGAAGAAAAGAAAGAAAAGGACCGCTTGGAGCATTTTTAAAATTACACTTTCATGTCTCAAAATGTTCTTTCTAGCCATATTTGGACCCTACACTCTAAGCTCAATCCAGGGTACCAAGAACGCCTAAACGGAGTTCTGAGATGAAAACAGGCGTAAAACAAATTTGGAGGCAAAAAAGTGGGGCCTGATAGCGAAAATTTTCTGCTGTTAGCGAAATTATCATAGTAAGGAATTTTTATTTTTTTTATCAAATAAAATAATTAATTAAAAAATAAAAATAAAAAAATAATAAAAAAAGTTTTTATTTCTTCAGAGACAAATTTATATATATATATATATATAAAATAAATTTTTTTTAAATAAAAATATATATATAAAAAAACGTTTTTTTTTATATAAAATATAAAATAAATAAATAAATAAATAAAAAATAAACAAAAAATGGAACAATGTTGGTCGTTTATTATAAAGTATATCATTATTTCCCGCTAGTTAGCTAAATTTCGCTAGCTGTTAAAATTCCGATTGCTATCATCGCTAAAATTCTCGCATTGCTGCTTAAAATTTCGCTTATTTATTGTGAAAATTTCATTATGCCATACGAAATTGTTCACGCTCCCGTCTTCATTCCAAATTTCTTCAAATCATCACTTAAATGCAAAAATTAACACAAGAAAAATTAGAAAATTGCGTAAAAGTAAAATTTAATCTAAAACTATAATTAACTAAAATTAGAGAAAATCTAAGAAGAAAATCGATGAAATCTAATCAAAATAAAATAAACGCCAAAATAAACACTAAAAATTAAACACAGTAAAGGCTCAGAGCCCCCAAACCACTTCCCAGCTCAAGGCTATCGAACCGGGCGAGTTTCGAAATGCCGGTTCGTGCTCCATCCGAACCTAAGACCAACCATCCACTATGCCATAGCATGTGCAACCGCCATCTTGTTCGAGGCGTGGCAAAATTCTCGTATAATGGCCACTAATCCTTTCTAAAGCTTGGCAGGCGTGCAAAGGATAGTACGCCTTTACTGCGGTGTTTCATCGCTTCGGGTCAGGCCGCAGTGTGTGGCGTATGAAGACTGAGTCGTGGGGTGCCGCAATGGTTTGTCATGGCTTTGGTGAACCTACGGGGTTCTTCCATTTCCTTCCTTTTTCCATGGCCCATATTCTTGGCCATTATAATTGGTGGGGCACTGTAGCTCTCATGGATTTTCACGGTTTCTTCTAATTCCTCCTTAAGTCGCACCGAGCCTGCTCACACACAATATGTCAGCCAAGCACTCTTCCTCCGCATTCTCTCCTGATGAACAAAACCGGTCGCAGCTTTGAGATGGACTCTTAGATATCCACTATCAATTTCTTCTTAACTACATCCACTCGTTTGTGGAGCCCCCTCCCACTCGGTCTCCCCAATTTCCCTATTAAATCAACATTCATCGCCTCATTATCCTCCCATGAAATTGTCCACTTGCTCAAGCCAAATTGTGGGATGGCTTGTCCAACAGCGGATAAGGGTGGTGGTTGTCGCGGGCTAAGGATTTGAGGTAAAATGTGGGAGGTTCAGGAGGCATATAAGTCAGAGGAACATTATGCATCTGCGCACTCATCCATCGTCTCTACATTCCCTCGCACTCATACGGGTTCGATTTCTCTCTATAGGCCGTCGCACCGCCATGGAAGTTCGTAGTCCTCATCACATATGCCTAGGTTATCACGTACTCATTATACTCTTCTTCCATTTGATTCTAGTTCAAGCTCATCTGGACCATGTAACTCGCAAAGAAAACAAAGTAAGACAACTCCCGGGCAAAGAATTTTCTTTTTTTTTTTTTTGAACAAAAATGTGTCGTGGTGCACTGAACAAACCTGTGATGATCACAGTGTTCCACAACCGTCAAATGCACTTAGGCACCATCCCTAAGAATGGCGCCTATTTGATTCGCGCTGCTTCACAGGTGATCCAATCTCAACAAAATTTATATCCTAGTTCCTCCCATCACGTTGTCAAGCTACCGCAAAAGATAGTGGTCTAGGTCGAACACTGGGATGGGTTTTCACAAATGATTTGGAGTGAAGTCAAAATTGGTGAATTAAATTTTGATTTCTAAGGTTCGGGGTAAAAACAGGGGGCGGTTATCGTAGAACCGAAAAATAAAATAAAATGTAAAATAGAACTCCTTGAAGTCTTCAATACTAGTTTAGGTTTTACAGCAACTAACATGTCCCTGGTATTTTTTTCCTCGCATTAGAGCATGACATATAGTCATTTCCGAACCGATCTTCATTTAGCTCTAAAACTAAACCCTATGATTTTCTCAATATGACATTTACAAACATTCATGGTTCTGTAGACAAGCGAAAACCTACCTCCTGACTCATCTCACAAAGGACAAATAGAAGGCAACCAATGGATATCACTAATCTAACAATAAGCATCCAATGAACTCCTAAAAGATTGCTGCCAACACCGTCAATCAAGATGCATTTGGGGAGATTTAAAACCCCAGAGTGAAGGATAGAACATAAATGAAAATAAATGCCTACGATAAAAATAGAGGACTCCACACATTCTCAAATCCAAAGCCCGCAGTCCTCCTCTTCAAGGAGGAAGAGGTCTAGCCAAGCATCCTCTGAGTTGTCATCCTTAGAGGAGTGTTTGGTAGCCGAGAAAATGAGACAAAGAGGAGAGAGACGAGAGAAAACTGGAACAAAAGCTGCCGTGTCCTGAAATATTGAAAAGTTAGGGTTACAAAAGCCATAAGTTGGCTTATATAGTCATACAAGATGTGTGAAATACCAAAAATACCTCAAATATGTAATTACAATAGGGACACAATGGTAAATAATCAAACGTATCGTTTGGAATCAAAAACACTTGAAACACGTATGCCCAATTTATGAATTAAAGGAATTTCTCGCTTATATAGCTTAAAATTTCTCGCTATATAGCGAAAAATGCAAGAAATAGCGAATCGAAAATTGCTCTATGAAATTCGCACTTTCGCAGTTACGAAATTTCACAATTAGCGAAACTTTCAGATAGTGAAAATTTCACAGATTACAAAATTTCGCTACGCCCATACGAATTCATCGTTCCCCATGCCGGATCCCGCGCCATCGCTCCATTGGCCAATGCCCTCGTGATCCCGTGATCCCGCATCCCGTACTGCTATTTTTCTATTTTCTTCTCTTTCATTCGGTTCGATCTATGATGTTAAGGTTCGACTCGAATTCTTCAGCTATGTTTGATCTAATCAATGTTGGCATGATTAGCTCTCATTTTTAAAACGCAATATTTGTCACAAAATGATCAGAATAGTAGTGGACCTTAATGTGTAAATCGTTAATTAGAATGATTAGTATACAAAAGCACTCAAAACCTATAATAAATAGTTCAAATAGCACTTTTGGGCACTAATCATCGTGTGAACGTGGTTTTCTCGTCTTCTAAAGCTATCTCACCTGACAGACTCGAGTACCCATCGAGAAAACACACTACGCCCGCAACTCTCTCCATCATTTGATCGACAAAAGGTAGAGGGAAGTGATCTTTCCTTGTACCCGCACTAAGTTTCCTATAATCTATGCACACCCTCCACCCTAAGGTGACACGAGTGGGAATTAGCTCATTGTTTTCATTCGCTACCACAAAGGACTCCAGATTTTTAGATCACTCCGTCGACGACCCACTTTCTATCTCAAGAATGGGGTAAATAACACCACGCCCGCAGTTTTAGAACCCTTTCTCGACCACTTATTTACATTGCTAAGTCGTGATTGTGGCTGCCTGTAGGGTTTGGACATCCCCTTCCAAGTGAATCCTCAGGTGTGCGCATAAAGGGGCTAATTCCTTAACATTTGCAATCGCCCATCCCATGGAAGTTTTGTGGGTTCTCACATCTCCAGCTTATTTTCTGATCCGACTCTAAAGAGGAAGATATGATTGACGGAAAGTTTCTTCTACCTCCTAAGAACGATATTCGAGATGTGACGGTAAGGGTTTCAACTCAAGTTTGTGTGGTCTCTCTTCCCATAACACCGTCCTCAATTGTGGCGCAGCCTAAATTTAGTGCCCACCCATTTGCTTCAATACTCACCGTGTTCAATTATGGAGGTAGAAACTCGACCATGTGGTCACCTCCTCAACCCAACTCGGGGTGACAAGACAAGCCATGAGAGGATCATCGATGAAACATTATCTACATATTTCTAATTCATAAATTATATCATATTAACTCACAAATGTTCCTATCCCCCATTTCCTTTATAACATTAAAGATATTCAAATTAACGGCTCATAATACCAAATGATAATGCTCATTAGTCCTCCCCACAAAGGTAAGAATAGCAAAGGGCAAAGAATGGCCTACCAAGAATCACTGGGAATTGAGTCCCTTGGTTCACCACGGAGTTGAGTGTCGAAAACCTGACAAATCTACGAGAAAGTAGGAACTTGTCCACACTTTCAAACATCCTTCACTATCCCTCTAGGGATTTCACACTACGGTCAGCTAGCTAGAGGGTTATATTGGTCGGTTCTAACTCTTCTAACCCTAGCTCAACATATATCGAGTAAGGCAACAAGTTAACACTTGCCCCCAAATCCACTAAGCATGTCTGACTTTGGAATTCTCCACATTTTGTGAGTAATTTGGAGGACTTCATAGTCTTTGTATTTTAGGGGAAAATTGTTTGGGATCAGTGATTGGATTGCTCAGTCATAAATGCCTCCTTGTTTGACACCTAGTTTTATTTTAGGTGCCTGGAAATCTTTCAGAAACTTGGCATATGACGGGATCTGCTTAATGGCATCTAATAAAGGAATGTTCCAGCTTAACCTTTTTTGAGTGACTCACTTAAATTTAAGAGTGATTGTTCACTTTCTTTAGGGCTCGCAACCTATGAGGGTATGGAGAAGGAGGGACATGGGAAGCCTTGTCTTTTTCTCGCTCACCATCAGACATACGCCACAGGAACATGAGGCTTGTACGACACCTCATCATCCCCAGAAGCCGGTTCATTTTGCAACTCTTGTGGTTCCTTGGGCTCAGATATGGTTTATCGATTACTTTTCCACTTGAGAAGTGGTGGCTGACCTTGCAATGTTCGAAGGTGCCATCACTTGGGCCGGGACACGAAACTCCAACACTATTTTGACCTTGGGGTTTTGGATGGTTTGAGGAGTTCCCTTTTCTTGTCTAAAATTTCCCATAGAAGAGGTTAGCTTGAGTGATTTGGATCTCACATCATTCAAGGCGGGTTCGAGTCGGTGTTGGTGGATTGTTGGGTCTGGACGAATTGTGTCACAATATCCTCCAAACTTCTCTTATGTGGAGGTTGATAAGGCTGTGGGTTTGAATTCCCTTGGGACGAGGGATGGAAACCTTGGTTAGGGTTCATAAGAAATCCTTGAGGACCTTGACTTTGGAACGGAGGGGTTTGGTTGTTTAGGAAGTTGTTTGGGCCTCCCTCATTTCTCCAACTAAAATTCGGGTGTTTACCCACCTAGATTATACGTTTCGGAGTATGGAGAATTGAAGGGCTTCCTTTGGTAGTTAAGAGCATTAGCTTGCTCTATTTGAATTTCTCCCTTGACTTGAGGAAGTTTAGGGCAGTTAATAGCCAAGTGGGTGGGGTCATCACAAAAGATGCATGGCTCACTTTGAATCCCATAGGCGAGGTACTTGAGGTACTTGTTACCTCATTCACTTTTTCAATTCTATAGCCTCGACTTCTTACGTTAAGTTGGCTATTTTTGCTTGCGGTCATCATTTTCTCTTAGCGATGGATTCCTCCCCTATGGGTGTACTATGAACTTTAGCGAGTATCTAAGGAAGTATTAGTCTCCCAGTTCCTTTTCTTCTTTGGTATCAAAGAATTGAATTGCCTCCCTCGCACTTTTCTCATAAAACTCTCCCGCACACATCATTTGGATGTATTGTTTGTTATTCAAGGATAGCCCTTAATGAAAATACGCACAGATTTGCCCAACATCCAACCCATGATGAGGGATAGCATGGAGGAGGTCCTTGTATCTTTCCCATACCACAGCAAAAGGTTCACCCGGTTTTTCAGAAAAGTTTTGGATTGCTCGCATGAGGGCATTGGTACGCGCGGGAGGAAGAATTTGTTAAAGAGGAATTCATTTCGCATATCCTCCAAGGTAAAGATTGAATTGGAACAGCAAGTGAATGAAACATATTTTGACCTTCCTTTGCAGAGAATGGGAATAGCACCATGCAAATTATATGGAGGGCGTCAGGTAGAGGAGCAGCGTTAAAACATCCTCAAAAGTCTCCGGCTGATTATGAATGAGTAGGGGTTCTCAAAATCGACCCCTTGATACACAGGGAGAAGGTGAATCATCATCTCTAACTTCATGAGGATTTGGTTAGCCTCTTCAGGTAGGTGAATACATGAATTTGTTATGGTTCTTTGAGGTTGCAGAATCTCTCGGAGTGTTCTTTCCACATTAGGTAAAGGGATAGGGGGAGCCCGATATTGATTTAGCTGAAAATTAACATTTCCCCCTCCTACTACAGGGGTTGCTGGGAGTGCAACACCATCTCCATGTTGTGGAGGTTCATGGAGTCCTTATGGGTTAACATGTACCCCTTGAGCATTTGGATTGAATAGAGGTTACTGACTCCCGGGATGGTCCATTTGAGGTATAGGGTTCTCTGGGAATAAATGTCTTACTATGGCCTCTTCAAAATTTCTTGAAGGTATAATTCTTACAAGTCGGTGTTGCTCGTTGCGAGCCCAAACCGACATGCACCAATCCTACTCATTCTAGACAGATATCCACTTAGATTCTTCACAGCCAGTTAAAGAAGGGTAGAAGCGTCTGGATTTGCGATGCAATTGAAAATTACCTCTAATACTCTTCGGATAACTAGATTGCTCGCACTCCACGCTTAGCGGCATAAGTAACTTCGTCTGTTCGGTATGCTTAAATTATTCCCAAGCGTAGGAAATAAATTCGTCAAGCATTATACTACTGTGGAAGTCCACAGGTCATTTCTACAGGGAGTGGTTTCCTAGGTGATCCTTAGGGAGTATTCTCCAAAGAATGTGCGCTTAGAAGTAAAATCTATGGGTTGTGATTGATTGATTGAGTAACTGACTAAGTTAACTATTTTAAAGCAAAAAGATGAATGATAGGGTTCTTAGGTTTCCACTCACTGCTGATCAAGTAATTCCCACCTCTTATTCACAATCTCATTTAGGAGCCATTGATGAATGGTCTTCGATAGAAGATTTTACATTAAAAGCTCTTTTAAAACGAAGAACGATTGAGCGATGACAAACACTTGTTCAAACGATTTGCTTGGACTCTTAGCTTGTATTTGCAATCAAACACAATGTGTACCGAGGGTCTCTCATTCACACGTTGTCAAGAGGCTGCCAATGGGTTTATAGATTTTCTACAAGTGCTTAGCATCGTGCAAATCCCTTGAAGCTCACAAAGAGGTAGGGGGTTATTGCACTTGATGGAGGTGAGTTTCCACCGTTAGAACCCCATCATGGGGAGTTTAGAACTTCATTGAAACTAGAAATTGATTCATATTTGATAAGAAACTAATTATAAAGGGGACTTGAGAAATAAAATTTCAATCGCAATATTGGGGAATCAAAAGCACAAAATCCCGTAAGAAATACCGAGATTATATGAACTGGCCCCGAAGATTACACGTAATTGAAAACCAGAATCCGAAGAAAAACCAAAAAGACTCTCACTCATGAACCACTAGCAAAACTATGAAAAACACTTGACTATCTAAAACCAAACCTAGAATCCAAAAACTGCTCTTCTCTACCCTTCATTGGGTTTAAATAACCTTTCCTCCGTGATCTCCAAGTGGTGGTCGAAAGACAAGCATACCCTTGTACCGAGATTGGAATTCTGCTCAAATCCCACAAAAATTACATCTTGATGTGCAAAGTAAGTGTGGTCTTGGTACAGTGCGGTGCTCTGGCTGCTCGAAGTGCAGGAGTACCCGGTATGTAATGCCAGGGCCAATAGTGTCTTGCATGTGGGTACGGTACGGTATGTGTGAGTGCGGTGCCCTTGTCAATCTCCTCTCACCCTTAGCACTACCCGGGGCTTCAATAGCGGCTACCATCAACCGCAATGATCTACATTCGTTCTCTGGACATGAACCCCTATAAAAAGTGTGCACGGAACTCGAAAACCTGCACAAGCACCAAAAACACGAGAACGATCAAAGGCACCTATTCTTACACAGTATGAGAGAAAAATGTGAGCTTGGGGTATTAAAAATAGATATAAATGTTGCTTGCTTTATGAATTGACACACCTAACCCTACAAGCTTGCTGGTCCCTAGCAAGTTTTGAGCTAATAACACACTTTGAATATGAGTTTCAACAAATACGCTGACACGTCGAGGCGAGTGCAAGTTTCCCATAGGGTAAAGTGAGCATAGTGCTTTAACCGGGACCAGTATCTGGCGTCTGAACTCAATTGAAACCATGGTCTCAAAGTAATCGACATAATAACAAACTATTACAAAACTGAGATATTCATATAAGGGACCATGGAATTGAGAAAATACGGGTTGCACAGAGATCACCAAACTGAAATGTACTATATTTTCAAGGCAAACAATTTAACATCAGCAAATAACTAGTATGCATAAAATTCAAAGCGGAACAACCAACATAACTAAAATCAAAAAGGTCTTTCAGGCTTGTAACGACCATGGGCTACACAAATAGGGCTTATATGAACAAAATGGGTGTTGGCATGACGTGGCTGAGGACTCTCTGCCCAATTACCCAGTTGATTAGTACCCAAAAAGTGCTATTTTGGTCCTATTTAGAATGAGTTTTGAGTGCTTTGCGTGCTAATCATATGAATTAAGCCAATTGACATGTGCGGGTTTCGTTTAGTACTAATGATTTTGTTTGAGGTTGTTTTGGTAGATTTTAGGGTTTTTGGAACCTCGACCTTCATTTAAGAGCTTGAACCGTGTCGGTCTTGATTTATGCGAATTCTCGGTATTTCATCAACTTGGGATAAAGAAATGTCAAGTGGGCCCGAGAAGAGTGGAGGTGAGCGTCTGAGAGGCAATCTGCGGGGAGTGCGGGATTTCGCTATGGCATAGCGAAAGGGTGATCCTGAAATTGCTGTGTGCACGATTTAGCTATCATGAAAATTGCTGCATAAGCGAAAATTTGAATTTCGCTATGCCTCAAATTTTAGCTATGATAGCGAAATTTACATTATCATAGAAATTTAAGCTATGATAAGCGAGTACTGTGCATAACAAAATTAGTTTGCCCTCTAATTTTGATCAACGACCTCGTTTTATAATTCCCATTTGTCCCCAATGTAATCATATATTTTGAACCTTTTTGGTATTTCACACCTCTTGTAGCTATATAATACCTTATAACTATTTGTAACCTAACTTTCATTTTAAGCTTGCATACGCAGCTTTTGTTTTAAGGTTCTGATTTTCTCTCTCTACATCTCTTGCTCTCTCATTTTCTGTAGCTGCAAACACCTCGCCCGAGGATGACAGCTCAAGGGATGTTTGGCTAAGCCTCAAAATATTGAAGAGGAGGGTTGCTAGGTTAGTTAATGGTGGTTTGCGGGTGGTCCTCGGTTTTAAATGAAAGCAGTCTTGCATTTATTGTTCCAAATTTCCAAACTAGGGTTTGTACTGTTTAATGTCTTTCCTTTGTGATACTTATGAGGGATTCGTGTATTCTTAATGGTAGATACAGACATCCATTAGATGTCATTACGAGCCCACTTTGAAATTAGGTTAAATGGTGTATTCTTCAAGCTGGCACATTAAATGCTGTTAGGTGTTTTTGGCTGAAATAGGAGAACACTGAGGTTGGTTTTAAAGCTAAACAAAGATCCGGTTTTGGCTATGACTATATGTCATTTGCTTTAATGCGAGGAAATAACCCGAGGACACCTTTATAACCCCATTTTATCAAGCTAGTGACCCAAGCCTTCAAGCTCTCCCTCTCACACCTCATTTTAAGCTATTTCAATTAGCTAGTGATGACTCAGCGCTTTTAATGCAAATCCGAAAATCCAAATAAAAGCCTCACCATTTTGAATCATGATACGAATCATTTGTGGGACGAAAACTGATTCGTGCCACAGTAGGCTGAGCTAAAATCAACAAAATTTATATACACCTAAGTTCCTACTATTTGCTTGAAGAGTGATCGAGAGCTACTTTATGATATGGTAGTCTAGGGTAGAACAGGGGATGGGTTTTCATCCCCAAATATGGTTTGCATCAGTGCATGAAGGTAAGACTTTCTATTTGGACTCTTTGGAATTGTGTTTCAAAGCGATGGGAATGGTTTGAAGCGAAATTGTAAAAACTGAAAGTAAGGTAGAAAAAAGTTAACTTTGAAGATTTGGTTACTAACTTGGCAAGTTAGAGCCCAAACAAGTGTCTCGGGGTTTATCAGCGTTATGACATGCAACCTATAGTCCATGGCATACTTAGGATCTATATTCTTGCAAACCTCACCCATGAAGCAACTCCTATTTGAGTCAATCTGGGTAGCATGTAGTTGCGGCCACATTTTATTCTAGCTTGTTAAATTATCATTTCGAGGCTCGTAAGACCATCTAAAGAACAACAGTGCATCTCTCACCTCTGCACTGTATCCTAAAGCATGGAGAGTATTGGCCAAAATAATAACAGTAAATGTTACTTAACCCTAATTTGAAGAACCCTAACATGTAAATATTATCTCAGAGGCTCGTAAAGACCATCTAAAGAATCACAGTACTTCTCTCATTGAATATGTACTTGATCCTAAAGCATTGAGTAGCCGTCAATAATATTCAATGTTATGCAACCATGTTTTGAGAATATAAGGGCCATAAATACACACTACGTAGCTTTTAGTACAAAGGACAACTGCATATGCCCCACCACCAGCTAGCTTCCTTCCTCTTCAAAGAAAGGAGGAAACCTTGAAACATCTCTTAAAGGTTGTCATCCTCAGAGGGGTGTTTGCGATCGAAAAGGGAGAGAAAGAAGAGAGAGAGAAAGAGAAAAAGAAATAAGCAAAACCTAAAATAAAAGACTTTATGTACAAAAATAAAAACTTACAAAATTATCCTCTCCCAAATTGTTCCTCAAATTCTTGTTACTTAGTTTACAAAACGAGAGGGGTTTATATGGAGGCCTCCTCGAGGTGGCAATGCAAAAAACCTACAAATCAAAGCTAAGTTGTTGGATAATTAAGTAATACACACCAAGTTTGAAGTCGGTTGGCATTAATTACAAAAACATGGCCAGAGGCATTTAATTTACGCTGAGGCTGTAGTTCGCTAACTAGCGAGTGCGAACTTCTTGAAAACAAGAAATTTCGCTAAGGATGGCCAATTTCGCTAGCTAGCGAAATTTCCTAGCGAAATTCTTGTGAGTAGCGAAATCAATTATTTTCGCTAAGAGTGGTGCCTAGCGAAATTGGGATGGGTCTAGCGAAATTTGGTGTTTTCGCTAAGGTTGCGAAATTTTTCGCGATCTAAGCGAAAGTACTAAAAGCTAAAGCGGCGAAAAATTCTGTTACATTGGGTTCTTTGCGCTTTCATCACGCCTTATTTGCATCAATTTCCTTCACTTTGCATTGATTTTCTTATTGATTCTAAATTTGGTTGATGGCTGAGACTTGAATTCCAACTTCATGATTCATCCCTTTGTATTGAAGATTGAACTCCCGAGTGCCTGAAATACCTGAAACAACGAAAATACCCTCTAAATGGCATAAGTGTTTACTAAGAGACTAGAACACTTCAATTGGTATAAATGACATGATTAATGCGCAAAAGCACTCAAACCTATCTAATATAGAAGTTCCAAATTGCACTTTTGGGCACTAATCCACTCTAATAACAAAGCGTTGCTTAGTCCTTAGCCAGTTCAAAACAAAAAGAGATGCATGTGGTGGTGCAGGTTGTGATTCAAAAGGTTGATGTACTTATACATATTACTTTAAGCCAGAACAGATTGATATCAAATTTAGCCCGATATGAAAGAACCAAATCCATACAAGAACAATTTCATATTAAAATTGGTTCCATGATTCTCAACTTGACTTTCCACCTAAATTAATGGATAACATGTTGCAGTTAAGTCGATAAACTGCAAAATTTGTTCCCTCCCCCCAACCTAGCACTGACATGGCCTTAAGTTGTTGAACAACCTAGATAGGGCTAGTTACACTTTTCTTTCTTTTTCAATTATAATGTAGGATGCAATGCTTAAAATTCGAGTTCACCAAAGTCCATGTAACGGGGTCCTGGAGTGACTCGACCTCGAGTTGGGCATCAGCGAGGATCATTGACCACTAACTCTATAGGCTTCACCACAGGACTCAAAATGACAAAATTGAAGCACCTACAATTCGTAAACTCTACCTATCCACCCATGTAACGAACACAAAATCGATGACTCCCGACCAATTAAGGCTTAGGGCATGGGGACTTTGCAAGGCTTTTCGCCATACACCCCTCGGACCGTGCTCGGGTTTCCAAGCAAAATTTCACGACTTTATTTTTCTTTTTCTTCTTTTCTTTTTTTCTTTTTCTTTACGCTTTCTTTTCTTTTTCTTTTCTTTTCTTTTTTTGGAAGACAACATTGGTGCTGGAAATGTGGGTAACTCAGAAACTATCCCTGGTGGCCAACCTTACCTGGGCGAGCTTTGCAAAGTGAAAAAAGGGTATGCAAAATTCACGACCTATTCGAAATAATACGGGTGCGTGTGTGAATTAGCATAAAGGGAAATTTCAAGTTGAGCATCTTTGGTTGTGGCCGACCAAAATTTAATTCAAGCATGGACTTTATTCTAGCATAGAAGTGACAAAATGATGATCCAATCATCCAGCTTAAAGCAATTCAATTGTCCAATTTGAAGCAATTCAATTGTTCAATTTGAAGCAATTCAATTGTTCAATTTGAAGCAATTCAATTGTCCAGTTGAAGCAATTAAATTGTCCAGTTGAAGCAATTCAATTGTCCAGTTGAAGCAATTCAATTGTCCAGTTGAAGCAATTCAATTGTGCAATTGAAAAGAAAAACCATTACACGGGGAAAAGGCACAAAATATGATATGCAAAAGTCTATGTATATAAACTGAATAGCTTTTGATATAGCCAAAATGGCTAGTACATGCATACAAAGCTAAACACAAAAATATCACTGCCTACTATGGCTAATACATAAATCTAAACAAAATTAGTGGCTGGGTTGATAAAGTGGTAAATATACAGTGGCGAAACTATTCTACCTCGCTGGCAGTGGTGGTGGTGGGTCTGGCTAACTTCTTTGCTTTGCGGCTAACACATCAATGATGCGGATCTTCAGCTGCTTTGCGGGCTCCTCTCTCTGATCAGGGATACGAGGAAGACCTAGATGGGTCATAATCTGAGTCAGCATAGAATGGTATTTGGGCTGACCTCGATCTGGGCAGCCTATGCGGTTGCAAGTGAGCGAGATGGCATCCATCACACAGCTATCTCTCGGCTAGCATGGATGTACTCCAGATGAATGATGTCTTTGAATAGGAGGCAGGGAGTATCTCACGCACCCAGTAGCGTGTAGTATGTGGAGATGGAGGTGGCGATCGACGGCAGGAGTCCTGTACCTCGGGCTCGAGGGCGGGTATATCATCTACGTGGTGGTCCTCGACCCACTCTGGGCGGTACCTCCTCACGGTCTGTGATTCGTATGTGGAAAGAGGCCGGGCATAGTCATAGCCAGTCTCACCCGACACTACATGTAGGCATCTAGCTCGTCTACGCTGAGCTCCTCACGGGAATCCCATATGCTCGAGAACATAGCAGAGGAGTCTCGGCATCAGTAGTGGGATGCTCTCCGCTCGGGCCAGGTCCTTCCGATGGACCTTCTCCTCAAACTGCAACAGAGAGGCCATCACCCGGCTCGGCGGAGGAATTTGAACGGAAATCCTCGGAGATCCCGGTAAGAGCCTCCGATATGGCTCCCTCCTGCGCACATAATGTTGCGGAGGGGAACAGAATGCACCGTAGAGATGGTCGATGGGGCTGGCATCGGGGCGGGGCGCCTCTGTAAATGCGGAACCGGCGGTGGTGTCTGCAGCCGGTGCTCGGACCATCTCCACTGTGCGGTGGGTGGGCACAGCTCGTAACCACCACCGAGGAGTTCGCCGCGGCGAGTGTCGCAATCCCAGCTATTTGAAATATCGTTTGAATCTGAGTACACGGGGCGGTCATACATCTTGAAGCGAATCTGCATTGGGCCGATCTGTCTCCACTGGATGTCATGGAGTGGTAGAGGCTAGCCGATTACCACTCGGGTAATAAAAGCTACTTAGCGGTCCTTGAAGGGTGGAGTGAATGCTCCTCGTCGATCTCGTAGATCTCCCGTTATCGGGTCGACCCTGTGCGGGGGACGTCATAGAATGACTCCTGATGAAACTCTCTACGGTGGAGTCGTACATTCCCCGGAATGGGGTTTCCTACGAAAAGTGGCCTCCGAATCCTTGAGGCAGGCGACAACTGAGGTGATGAAGTCGCCTCGCATTTGTGCTTGGGAGATGGTGGGGGGCCCTAGTGGAAGATGGCTCGCTGGGCCCGATGGTGTGGGCGCTTGGAAGGCAGGCCCTCTAACTCTCCTCAGGTACGAGGGCGATGGGGCCGGGGGTCCCATCGGTGTGCGACTGGCCCGAATCCACCAGGGCTCCTCGGATCACGCCTCTGGGGTGACGATGAGTCTTTGGGCCGGGGTGGAGTACAGGCTGAAATTTGAGACCTCTCTCGGGTGTCTTGAGATCTCACTGGTGTGAAGGCGGGACCCACCAGAGTGCGAACCCATCTTGAAATATGAATAAAATTCGGAGAAGAAAACTTCGACTCCACGATCATCTGGCTAGCTGTTGTAATCTTGAGCCAGGAGCTTCCTCTTAAGGCTCACTGAACCACCACGAAGCAAGCAAAGCGAACCGGGGCTCATTGTAGTGAAAAGACCCTGAGCGCAAAATGAGGTTCGATAAATGATCGAATCTTTAGGGCGGGGCTCACTGCCCGACCGGCTGAGCGGCAGCGATGGCGCTGTTGTGGAGGCTAGTGAAGGCTCGGCTTGAGTACGGTGTTTGGGACAGAACTGCGGGCTGGGGTCAGGCCTGCAGTCACCGTGACAATGTTGGCGAAATCGAGGACGGCAGTGTGTGATCGGCGAGGCCCAGGACTGGGAGGCTTATTTGGGAGCTCGAGACATTTGGGGAGAATGTGGCGGCATTCTAAGCCAACCCCTCCGGGTTTATATAAGCATCCAGCAGCGGTAGAAGGGTCTTCTGTAAATTTTGCTATTTTAGCAAATTTGGCTCCACATATTTACCATAAAGTGAATTTTAGAATTCAAATGAAAATTAAAATTAGGAATTAGAATATATCTAATAATTTAATATAAGATAATATAAAATAATTACCAACTTATAAAAATGAAAAAGTGCTAAATTAGGAAACATGCTAAAGTAGCTAAAAATGGAAATTGACTAATTTAACATAAAAAGCAAAAATTGTTGAACTGCAATTTGGTTTTTGAGAACACCAAGCAGTTCCAATATGCCAAAATTACTCAAGGAGGGTCAAGGAGGATGATCTCTCCTCAGCCCCTACAACGATTGCTTGGAGCTAATTCCGTGGTTTGAATTTGTTGATGCAACTTTCAGGTGACGGTGAATTGAGCAATTGGTTTGGTGTTGATGGCAAGACCAATTTTTCTTCATCTACTTGGCTGGTTACTTCTTGCATTTCTGCCAGGCACTTTGTTTTCCTGCTGCTGACAATTGAAACACTTTCATCGAAATTTGATTTCGGTGCTAACAAAATTTTCCGCATTTGTTCATTTGAAAGATGTTCAACTCAAAGTCATGTTACGAAGGTAATTTGCATGACTCCATTCAGGCAATTTATTATTACGTGGCTGTAACCATAAATGGTCTTCCTAAGATGATTGATATGATTGGGTTTGCACAGTGGTTCGGTGTCCAGAGTACCACAAAATCCTGGGTAGTAAATTTGTCTATTTTACAAGGACATTCTCGACTATCCCCTTTGGGATCTTCTACTGATCTATCGTATTAGTGTGATGTTGGTAGGTTCAAGTTCACCTAAACCTAGCGCTTGTATCTTGAATAGTGGCATTAGGTTCCTGCTTGGCTCCTAGATCAAGCAATGATTTCTCTATGTAATTCCCACCAATATTAGTGAGAGAATTGTGGGAGATCCGGGATCTTTGTATTTGACAGGTTACTTGCTGGATCATGGCAGCGATATCGTCGGTGAAATGCTTTCTTCTCAATGCCTAATCCCTTCTTGATTGTGCAAAGATCTTTCAAAAATTTTGCATAAGCAGGCACTTGTTTGATTATGTCCAATAAAGGTATGTTAACCTTCACTTGCCTTAAGACCTCTAAAATGCCTGCTTGTTGAGTTGCCTTTTTCTTTCCTCTTAGTGCTTGTGGAAAAGGAGGTGGTATGCGGTATTTCATTGAATCCTCTTCTAGGAGAATATGCTCAGACTGCAATTCTTCTCCCTGCCTGGTTTCTTCAACATGCTTTGGCATAGGTTGATCAACCTCTTTTCCACTTCTCAGGGTTATTATGGCCTTAACTTCATCCATTCCCGAATTGTTGGATGACCCTCATGAATTCCCTTAGGATTTGCAGTGTTTGTGATGGAAACCTCCTATACTCTCTTGTACACCTCTAGCAATTTGTTGATCTTGGGTGATTGAATGCGTAGGTTGTCAATTTTCTGGTTGAGATTGCTCTCAGAAGCCCGTCTATTCTTTTGTTCAATGTATTCTCTGATTATCAATTCCACATTGCCAGTTGCACATTAATTCCTTTGTTCCTCGACAAAGTTGCCCACCCGCGCTACTCCAAATTCAATATGGCTTGTTCGATGGAGAAGAATGGAGGTTGTTGTGATTGTGAGGGGAACGGCGAGTTTGGCCCCAGAGTGCAATAAGTTGGGGTTGGGTTTCGAAGCAGGTTAGGAGTGATTCCTCGGTGGAATTGTAAGTATTGCCATATGGAGCATTGGATTGTTGTGGCTTGAATTGTCTACGGTGTTTGCACATTCGACATCAAATCCTTCCTTTAGCCAGGAGCCATAGGACATGGTTCTCTTGGATACGAGTTGGAGGTAGTGCAAAGATTGGGTATGCGGGATTTTCGATCCTTGCATGCACCCCTAAATGGGCACCTTTGCCTTGACTCCTCTACACCTTCCTAGCTAGGGTTGAAATCTAGCTCTAAGTCTCTATTTCTTCGCGATTCATACATCCCACCTTTGGTTGGTTGTTGGTGATTCTCATCCTATCAATTCTCTGAGGTTAAGCTAAATCCAAACCCTTAGAAGTTTCAATACGTAATTTAAAAATCATGGCTTCAAAAATCGGGATGTTTGCTTAAAAAGTCTCCCCACACACATGGTTTCCAAGAAGTGCCTCGTGGCGGAGACATACCATATAGAAGTGGTTCGCGACATCCAAGTGTCAAACCGCTTGATGTGGGCATGCGATGGTTCCATAAATCTTAACAACGGTAAAATCTCTCACCATCATGAAATTTGCAAAAGTGTAGATTTGTCTTTTCAAATTATTGGTCTTATAGGCGAAGAACTTTTCAAGAATTCGACCCTATGACCCGATGATTCTAATGGTTCTAGGCCTCAATGGCAGGTCGAGCCATATCTTGGCGCTGTCATGGGGTCGATATAAGAATGCCTTTAGCTTCAGCAAATCCATGTCCATCATACCTTCCTTGGGTAGTGCAAACCTCCTCAAAATCCACAGATGTGTGTGGATTTTCATTTTCCATACACATGGTATGTGGGAAGTAGGGGTACTAAATGCGGCCTCATTTCTTCTGAAATGTCAGCGGGAGGGTGTCTGAGATGGGGCACTAACTCTAGGAGGTGGATGTGATCCCCTCATGGTTCTATATGTATTTGGATTCATAGGGGTTCTGGGTTGACTCTGTTGTTCCTCGGAGTGGCGGGATCCATAGTATCGGTTGGTACACTATGCTTCACTTCATTTGGGTCAAGTTGTGTACTATCTATTATAATCTACGTGTGTCTCTATCCCACTTGTTGCATACACGGTTGTTACAAATTATAGAGACAACAAAGAGCAACGAACAACTTGCAAAAGATTAAATTAACTATTAACAATAAACTAGCGAATGAAAAGCGAAGCTGAGATGCTTGAAATAGTGCGGTTCACGCTGTGCTAAAAGCGGCGGTTCACACTGGCGAGTTTAAAGAGGTAAAGATTACCTTCACTTGTGATGTGGATCATAAGTACTTTTCAACTCTTACCATTGTAGTTTGGCACCATCCGGCGTGACGCCATTTGATTAGTGCCACGGTAAGGTGAGCTAAAATCAACAAAAATTTATATGCACCTGGTTCCTCTTCTTTGGTAGTCAGCGCTACTGCTGAGTATAGTGGTCTAAATTCGAACACGGGGATGGGTTTTCATCCCCAAAAATGGTTTGCATCGGTGCATGAAGAGTGGGCTTTTCTATTTGGACTGCTTTGGAATTGTGTTTCCAAAAGCGATTGGGGAATGGTTTGAAGCGGGGTATAAGCGAAGTAAAAGGTGAAAAGTTAACTTTGAAGATTTAGGTTACTAACAGCAAGTTGGGGCGACAAGTGTCCTCGGGTTTTATCCTCGCGTTGTTGACATACAGCCTATAGTCCATGGCATAACCGGATCCCATGTTAACTATGAAGCCTCACCCGTGAAGCAACTCCTATTTGAGTCAATACAGGTAGCATGTAGTTATGACCCCTTTTAAAACCCTAACATTAAATTATCATTTCAGAGGCTCGTAAGACCATCTAAGAACTCTTGAGTGCATCTCTCCACACGTGCAGCGTATCTAAAATGGAGTATTGGCGAAATAATAACAGTAAAGTATTTACTTAACCATAATTTGAGAAGGAACTACTTTGTGTAAATATTATCTCAGAGGCTCGTAAAGACCATCTAAAGAATCACAGTACTTCTCTCACTGAATATGTACTTGATCCTAAATCATGAGTATATTGGCCAAATCAATAATATTCAATGTTATGCAACCATGTTTTGAAAAGAGAATATGAGGGCCATAAATACACTACCTCCTTGTAGCTTTTTTGAGTGCGAAAAGGACAACATGCGTATGCCCCGCCCACCAGAAACTAGCTTCCTTCTCTTCAAAGAGGAGGCTTGGCCAAGCATCTCTCTGAGTTGTGTCACTCAAGAGGGGGTGTTTGGCAGCCGAAAAGGGGAGAGAAAGAAGAGAGAGAGAAAAGAAATAAAAGAAAAACTTCTAAAATAAAGACTTTATGTACAAACTTACAAAATTATCCTCTCCCAAATTGTTCCTCAAATTCTTGTTACTTAGTTTACAAAACAAGAGGGGTTTATATAGGCCTCCTCAAGGTATGAAAATACCAAAAAACCTACAAATTTGGCTAAGTTATTGGACAATTAAGTAATACACCAAGTTTGAAGTCGGTTGGCATTAATTACAAAACATGATGAGGCATTTAATTTCGCTGAAACAGATTTAGTAACTAAATTAACGAACCTAAGCGAAACAAAAATTTAAATGACTAGGATGGCCAGTTATTAACTAGCGAATTTCCTAAGCTAAGCGAAATTCTTGTGGCTGTGAAATCGTTATTTTTCGTAAGAGTGGTGCTAAGCGAGGAATTGGGATGGTGCGTTTGGTGTTTTAAGCTAAGGTTGCGAATTTTGCGGCTAAGGTTCGCGAAATTTTAACGATCTAGCGAAAGGGTACCCTCTATGATATTCCTACATTGTTGATTCTTCTTGCTTTTCATCACGCCTTGGCGCATCGATTTCCTTCGCTGCATTGATTTTCTCATTGATTCTAGGAATTTGGTTGATGGTGAGACTTGAATTCCCAACTTCATGATTCATCCTTTGTATTGAGATTGAACTCAAGGGTTTACAAATACCTACAAAACAACGAAATACCCTACAAATAGCATAAGTGTTACCCCAAGAAGACTAGAACTTCAATTGGTATAAATGACATGATTAATGCGCAAAAGCACTCAAAACCTATCTAATATAGGGTTCAAAATTGCACTTTTGGGCGCTAATCAAATATGTCCGACCACTGAACCACATTACATCTTTGCGGTAGCTTGACTACGGTAGTGGGAGGAATATAGGGAAACAAATTTTGTTGATTAGGATCACCTGCAGAGTGACACGAATCAAATAGGCGCCAGTTATCGGGGATGGTGCCAAACTACGGATGATGGTTAAATATGGCGCGTAATCACATTACAAGTGATGGTGACCACAACCCTATTTGAATTTCGTTTGTAAAATTTCCAAGTTTTTTACTCAGCCAGTCTTTTGAGTACATTTTTTATTTTCTGATCAGTTTTTATTTAGTTAACATTGATCCTTTTTGGCAAGCCTTGTTTGTGTTCGTTGCTTTGTCTCATTTTGTGTTACAGGTGTTTATGCATCACTGGGATAGAGATAGTTCAGGTAGACTACAAAGAATCAGTACACCAGTTGAGCAAGGCTGTGAAATCAGTGTGCACAGTGATGAAATGGATCCTCTACCTGAGGAACAGCAAAGTCAGCAAGGTACTTCAGTGAATCCAACAACATACAGATCAATGAGGGACCACATACACCCTCCTAGAGTGAGTGCTCCTTCCTGCATCATACCACCTGCTGAGGATGTAGTAGTGAGACCTTATTTGGTGCCCCTGCTTCCCACATTTCATGGTATGGAAAATGAAAATCCATACACCCACATACGAGATTTTGAGGAAGTGTGCATAACTTTTAAGGAGGGTGAAATTGATATGGATTTGTTGAAGTTGAAGGCATTTCCATTGACCCTCAAGGACAAAGCCAAAATATGGCTTAATTCACTGAGACCTAGGACCATTAGAAGCTGGGCAGAGCTGCAGGCAGAATTCTTAAAAAAATTCTTCAGTGCTCACAAGACGAACAATTTGAAGAGGCAAATTTACACATTTGCTGCCCATGACAATGAGAGAGTTCTGATCTTGGGAGGTTTCATGAGACCGCCGGTGCTTGTCCACATCATGGTTTCGACACCTGGATGCTTGTGAATCAATTCTATGGTGGTATGTCTCCAGCCATGAAGCAACTATTGGAAACAATGTGTGGAGGAGATTTCCTGAGCAAGCACCCAGATGAAGCCATGGATTTTTTGAACTATGTGGCTTAAACTTCCAAGGGATGGGATGAGCCAAACCCAAGGGAAGTGGAGAAAATGAGGCCTTCAGCCAACCAAAGGGGAGGAATTTTTTCACTTTCTGAGGATATGGAGATGAAAGCAAAAATATCAACCTTGGCTAGGAAGGTGGAAGAGCTAGAAGGAAAAAGGCTACATGAAGTGAGTGGTAGGCCCGAAATCTGCACAAAGTAACCAGCCATCAATTGCCCGATCCACGCCTGGGAGAACATTTGTCTATGGCTCCTTAGTGAGAGATCGCATCGGAACATGCCAATGCAGTGGGCTGATACAGAGCCACAACCTGTGCCC
Organism: Tetrastigma voinierianum; assembly: GCA_016808115.1. Taxonomy (NCBI): domain Eukaryota; kingdom Viridiplantae; phylum Streptophyta; class Magnoliopsida; order Vitales; family Vitaceae; genus Tetrastigma; species Tetrastigma voinierianum. The sequence goes on from JAEQBH010002827.1 coordinate 63,768, forward strand.
CACGCTAATTGTACATGTAATTCCAGTGGAAGAATCACCCCAATCTCTATTGGAAACCTAATCCCCCTGCTTATGTGCCTCCTGGTGCCAAACATCAGTTTGGTTCCTCATCTCAACCACAACCATCACCATCCTCTTCCCCTGTGGAACAAGCTATATTAGAATTTGAAGCGAGTGGTAAGCGATTTTGTGGAGGAAGGGATCAATGTACAATTGGCTAAAAGAGGTAATCTTGTAAGTACAACGAACAAGAAAATAGATGGGCTTGAAAAAGAAGCCTTGTTAGAAGATTGATAATCTACGACATTCCATCGCGGGATGATTTGTTGGAGGTACGGGGGAAAGGAGATTCCCTTTGAGCAACTGCCAAATCCTAAGGGAGTTCGCCCAGGATTGGTTCTTCCCGGCAACTCAAGAAGGATGAAGTACGAGGCTATCATCACTTTGAGGAGTGGAAAAGAAATTGAGCAACCGGTGCCCATGGTTCTTTGAAGAAACATCTGAGAAGGGAAAGTGGCTTTGAGAAGATATGTCGGTGAAGATTCGGTGAAGAAAGCATGCCCCCCTCCATTTCCTCAGCACTCGAAGCATGAAAAAAATCCCCGAACCAAGTGAAATTTGGGAGGTGCTAAAGAAATGATGAGAGTAAATATCCTTTGCTTGACATGATTAAGTAGGTCCCGACATATCTGAAAATACACGAAGGACACATTGCACGGTCGAGAGAGGGGTTGAGCATTGAAAAGAAAGCCTTCCTAACAGAGCAAGTCAATGCCATCATTCAGAGCAAGACCCCAGTGAAATACAAGGATCCAGGATCCCCCACAATATCGGTTAACATTGGAGGGACTTGCATAGACAAAGCACTGTTTGACTTGGAGGCCAGTGTAAACCTACTACCATATTAAGTGTATAAGCATTTGGGTTTAGGAGAGCTTAAGCCTACCAACATCACTCTCTCATTAGCTGATCGATCGGTACAAACTCCTAAGGGAATAGTGGAGGATGTATTGGTAAAGGTGGACAAATTCTACTACCCGGTGAGACTTTGAACTAGCGATCTAGAGACGATAGCAAGTGGGCCCAATCATGTGCCAATTATCCTGGGAAGACCATTTTTGGCCACTTCCAATGCAATAATTAATTGCTAGAATGGAGTCATGCAGCTCACATTTGGCAACATGACATTGGAGCTCAACATTTTTCACTTGAGTAACAAGCCTGAAGCTAGCGAGAAGATGACATGGGATGAAGAAGTTTGCTCAATTGTGGTCCCAGTGCGGGGAAACCAAATGCCATAAGCGCAAGCCGAAATTTGTAAAGGAAAGTGAAAGCGATTGATGGGGAATTCATTTACGACCCATTAGTCACTCTGTGGAGCCAATGATCAATGACATCAGCAGGTGAAAATAGAGTTCGAGCAAAAGGAACTAAGCATGAAAGCTGCCGGCGCACATCACTACGAGGGGGCAAGGGCTCCTCCTCGCCCGTTTCCATGTGAATGAACCGGTGAAAATGGTAGTTTGGTCTCCACTTGAGACCAACGGCGGCTCGTGCATTAGTTTTTAGTTTAATTTAGTCAATTTTAGTTTTATTTAATTTTATTATTTCTTTACCTTAATTTTAGCTAAATATAACATTTCGAGTTTTTTGTAATTTACTTTTATTTTATCTTATTTTTATTTTTATGTTTATTTTTATATATTTATATATATTTATTTTAATTTTATCTTATTTTTAATTTACCGAAATAAAATTTTAGTTGTTGTCTGGGTTGGGAATTGGAGCTTGAATTTGCGATAATGGCGGTGGCTCTTCGGCTCCTTGGACCCTTGTTTTGCCCAACAACTTTATAAAAAGGGGCCCCTGCTCATTTTCATAACACACCATACACATTTGCTCACGAGCTCCGGTGTCTGCATCCAGGTGCCCGGCTCCGGATTCTTGCGTAGAGCCACGAGCTCCACGAGCTGCGCACCCCTAGTGAGCCCCCTTTTGTCTTGGATTCACCGTGCCACGGCATCAACGTGCGTCCATTTGCACGTTCCTGCCTGGCCGAGCCTAGCCCTTGAACCTCTTGCCACTACCGGTGCCGTCGTGCTGTGCCGCCGAGCCACAGTCCGCCCACGCTTGTCTTCGCGTAGTCAGTATCGTTCTGGACTGTTTGCACTTCAGAGCCTGTTCTGCCCCTACCATGCGACTAGACCATAGACATGGTTCGTACCCAGGGTGGTTATCGCTACAGGCCCAGGGTCGGGTTCAGTACCCGAGAGAGATGGGGCGACACTTCGAGTGCGCAAGCGCTCATTCCACGGGACACACTGCGAGACCACCGGCCCCACATTAGCCCCGGCTGCTGTCTGGGAGGGCCTCGGGCTTGTGAGCCCCATCTGGCGATATCAGACCGAGAGGGGTGGGACCTGGGAGCCTTCTCCCGGTACCAGAGACGGCCTTGGGCCCGCCCTCAAGCGACCGGACATCGAGCGGGAGTATTCCTAGATCTCGGCCCGGCCGTCACCTCGCCCTGCGATGAGGTTCGCCAGCCTCCATTATCCGCCGGCCTCGAGATCGGGGCGTCCCATGTTCACCTGCGATCCGATTCCAGGGAACATGGATCTACGTGCCAGAGACTTCCATGGGGAGCCATACTATGATATTCTGGCTTTGACCGCGGTCGGCCGTTTTAGAGACCCGTCTGGTACGTCCAGGCCGGTATTCCTCTTGTCTTTTTATAGTAGAGCGGTTCTACTACCCCGGGTTGCCCAGTTCTACCACGCTATGACATCGAGGAGTGCCAACTCCGTTAGAGCTCGATTCAGCACATTGGCGGCCGCCCGGAATTGCCAGGCTGCCGGATGGTGCCTTGGGCTGCCCGGTAACAGCGAATACGCAAGTTATAGGCGTGCTTGACCATCACATAGAGATTGTTGTTGTCTCGCTCGAATGCTCTGTAGGGACCTATACTCTTCCACACAGGCCTTCCATACAGATGCTTCCTAGTTAACCACCTCCAGGACGACTTATTCCCATTGCGGCACTATGTACATCGGGGAGATATACTCGAGGGCTACATCTTTGGATCTCAGGGATTACAGTTTAGTCATACGGAAGCTGTCATGACTTCTTTGCTGCACTTTGAGGAGAAGGTCCACCGCATGGGCCTGGCTTGAGCTGAGAGTTTACCTTTATTGATGCCGCGGTTCAGCGGGCAGATCTGGAGCATGCGCGGGGTTCTGATTAGTGCTTGAAAGTGCTATTTTGAGGGCTATTCATCGTGAGTTTTAGGCACTTTTTAGGTGCGATCTTTCCAAATAACCCAATTGGAATATTGATGTCCCTATTGTGTTACTAACGACATTTTGTAGGTGCTTTGGTAGTTTCTGGGCCAAACACTTCTTCATCTGGACAGGCGAGACCAGTGAACACGATGAATCAAGCGGGGTTCAAAGCCATGCAACTTAGAAAACATTTGGAGGCGGTAGGGTGATGGAAATTTGACGTGCGGGGCGTGCGGGGAATGCGGGATTTTCGCTATGGAATAGTAATTTCGAGATTGCGAATTTCGCTATCATAGCGAAAATACGCTATCATAGCGAAAATTACTGTGCATAGCGAAAATTTGAATTTTCGCTATGATAGCGAAATTCACTATGCATAGCGAAATTCATCCCCCTTTGATTTTGATCTAAACGACCTCGTTTTGTGTAATTCCCATTTTACCCTCAATGTAATCTTATTATATTGGTTATTTTGGTATTTCAAACATTTTGTAAAGAGTATATAAGCCTGCGCATTGTGTATCAAATCGGGAGAGTCAATCAATCTTTTAATTCTGATTGTTTTTGCTTTTTCAGGTTCTCTGTTTCTCTTCTTCTCTTTTCATTTTCTTTCATTTTTCGGCAACGAACATACCTTGGTGATGATGACCAAGGTATGCTTGGCTAAAGCCCCACTCATGAAAGAGGAGGGTCAGCGGTGGAGGAGTTTGGAGTAAGTTTTCATGCCTCATTTTCACACTGCATTTGTGAGCATTTAAGCTCCTTGCATCTCACCCTAGGTTGAAACCTCCTAGATCGACCTCGCCAATGTATTTGGCAAGCTTTGTGGTTGGAGTGGATGCTTAATCTTAGATCCCTTTGTCATCCCATAGTTATGCACTTATTAGTAGCGGTAGGTTGCCTCTTTGAGGCCATATGCACACTGTTAGGGACTTGAATGCTCACTTGAATACCGCATATCTCATGAGGAGCAATTTAGGGTTTAGGTTTTAGTGCCAAATCAAGGTCGGTTTGGGGAAGCGAAGCTATAGGTCATTATCCCCAGCGTGAGAAACTCAGCTTAGGGCATGAATACGCAGCAAAAATCCAATCCGGTAACCCAAGACTTCAAGAGTCTTCTTTTCTAAATTTTCTTTAATTTATAGGCGGAGTTTACAACCATCCAACCCAGCATTTTTTGAACAAAACCCAATCCAAGAAATACCATTTCAACTCAGCTTGCATTTCTCATTCACCAGAAGAAAACCCATCCACAGTGTTCGGCCTAGACCTTCCTCTTTGCCGGTAGCCTCGCTCTGACGATGGGACCTGAGATACAAATTTGTTGATTCTATAGCCCCTCTTGTAGCCTGAGAATCAAATGGCGCCGTTGTCGAGGATGAGTGCCCTAATTGAGATGAAGCTATTTAAGACTTGTGATTCATATCCACAGTGTTGGCCATCTGTTTCCTTTTGATTTTGTCATTTTCCTATTTGCGGGTTCATTGCGGAGAGTTTAAATTTTTTCCGGTATTCGGTTTTCTTTGCTTTAATTTTTAGCTAACCTTAACCCTTTTGTTGAGTTTTTGTTTTAGGTTGTTTTCCTGATTGTGAAGTGTGCGGGGAAGCGGGTTTATGCAGTGGGATAGGGACAACGCGGGTAGGCTGAAGGTGGCTAACACTTGCGAGGAACGAGACTGAATGACCCTCACAGTACTCACATGGATCCTCCACAGGAGGAACAGCAAAGCCAGCAGATGCCTAGGGAGCCCAATGCATATCGATCGCGGGGATCACATACACTTACCCGAGTGAGTGCACCCTCATGCATAATTCCCCCTGCTGAGGAGGTGGCAGTGAAGCCTTACTTGGTGTTTCTACTCCCAATATTCCATGGCATGGAGAATGAAAACCCTTACAATCACATAAGGGAGTTTGAGGAAGTATGCACCACTTTCAAAGAAGGTGTAGTGGACATGGAGCTCCTCAAGTTGAAAGCCTTTCGACCCTAAAGACGAGAAAAAGAATTTGGCTAAATGCATTAAGGCCAAGAACCATAAGGAATTGGGGAGAGCTGCAGGCAGAATTTCTAAAAAAATTCTTCAGTGCTCACAAGACAAACAACTTGAAGAGGCAAATTTACACATTTGCAGCTCATGATGGTGAGAAGTTCTACCAGTGTTGGGAGAGATTTATGGAGACTATCAGTGCATGCCCACACCATGGGTTTGATACATGGATCTTTGGTGAACCATTTTACGATGGAATGTCCCTTCCATGAAACAATTATTGGAAACTATGTGTGGAGGGAGATTTCTTGAGTAAAAATCCTGATGAGGCAATGGACTTCCTCAATTATGGCCAGAACCTCCAGAAGTTTGGGATGAGACGAACCAGAGAAGCGAGGAGCGATTCAAGCCACTGAACCAAAGAGAAGGCATGTATGCCCTCTCCGAAGATATGGAGCTGAAAGCTAAGGTATCTACAGCTAGAAAGGTGGAGGAATTAGAAAGAAAAGGGTCCATGAGGTGTAGAGCGTGGCCAGAAAGCCATGCATGGAGTCAGCGTTTTCAGCTGCCCGGGTCACGACCACTTGAGAGAACCATGTCCAAACCCCCATTATGAGGATGCCAATGTGGTGGGCCAAAACAAGCCGCAAACAAATGCTCCATATAGAAACACTTACAACCCCAACTGGAGGAGTCACCCTAAGCTTTCTTGGAAACCTCAACCTCCTGTATATGTACCCCCAGGAGCAGCGATGGCATTCTACCACCAGCACCACGGCATCGATGCAAGCACCCACCTCCTCTCTGTTGGGCAAAGCCATTTGAATTTGAGCAAGGTGGTGGGAAATTTTGTGGAGGAGCAAAAAGGCATCAATGCTGGGTTGAACAAAAAATTGAAAATGTAAGCTCCTTGAGCAAGAGAGAATAGATGGAGAGTACAGAAAGTAACCTTACTTAGGAAGAATTGGCGACTTTGCGGGCATCCATAACAAGAATGGCCGTCCCGGCAAGAGGCGAGAGAGGTTCCCTTCTCGACCCTTTGCCAAATCCAAGGGGAGTCCATGAACTGAGCTATTCTAGTGAACCTCCCCCAAAAATGGATGAAGTCAAAGTTGTCATTACCTTAAGAAGTGGAAAAGGGTTGTCGACCAATGCCAGCCTGTTGAGGAAACCAGAAAAGGGGAAGAAATGGAGCCAGAACACATTTTCTTGAAGGAGGACTCAATGAAGCACTGCATGCCACCTCCATTTCCCCAAGCACTAAGAAGCAAGAAGAAGGCATCCCAGTAGGCAGGTATCCTAGAAGTCCTAAGATAGGTGAAGGTCAACATACCCCTTTTGGACATCATTAAACAAGTCCCTGCCTATGCAAAGTTTTTGAAAGATCTATGTACAATCAAAAAGGGGTTGGGCATTGACAAAAAGGAATTCTTAACTAAACAAGTTAGCTCCATCATCAATCTGAAGACAATGAGTGAAATAAAAGGATCGGGGACCCCGATATCTCGATTAACGTTGGAGGAACGCATTGACAAAGCACCTTTATTAGACTTGGGTGCAATGTCAACCCTCTTTGCCATACTCGTGCTATAGATGGCTAGGTTTGGGAAACTAAAACCAACCAACATCACCTATCCTTAAGCCGTCGTTCGGTGAAAATACAAAAAGGGATAGTGGAGGATGTGTTAGTAAAGTAGACAAGTTCTACTATCCAGGTGGATTTAGTGGTTCTACCGACCTGCGGAGACCGGTGGTAGAGGGGCACTAATCAAGTGCCCATTTTGTGGGAAGGCCATTTACGGCGCATCAAATACCATTATCAATTCTTAGAGATGGGGTGCGTGTCTCGCGTTTGGAAGCGTGACCTTTGGGCGCTCGACATTTTCCACTTGAGCAATAAGCAAGAAGCCTGACTTAGGATGAGGGAGCAAATCGATGAAGTTTGTGCAGTGGCACACGGGTGGAAGGCATGATACTAACAAGCGGCAGGAAGAACAATGAAAGCGAGTTAATGAAGAATCCACGTTCCTCCTGCCTGACGGTCATTGTTTGCCACGGAGACCGGATTACCCAAAACAAAGGAGTTGAGCATGGGGCTTTGCGGCCCACACCACATGCGTGAAGACTTCTCCTCTTGGACCTTCCTTGAGATCCAATGGCTACACAATTACGGAATTAGTTCCTATAGGAACACGGAACGCTCAATTTTTGTTGAAATTTTTACTTTATATTATTTTAAGTCTTAATTTGGGTTTTTAGTGGTGCCACTACTTTTACCTATTTTCTTTTCAAATATTTTCGCATTTACAAGCTTATCTTATCACAATTTTTTTGTTTTGAAATGTTGTAGGAGATGCAGTGCAGGGGAGAATATCATTTTCCTCCTGCATTGCAGTGCAGTGTAGGTGCACTGTTCAACCATGCCATTCCCTCCCTGGTTCAAGCCGTTCGTTTCGCTCCTTTCTATTGGGAGTACCACACGGTTTACCTTTTGAAAAGCTGATAATTTTGTGAAATATACGACATAGAAACTACCATCTGACCACATTTTACTTTTGCTTAACCATTTTTTGCCCCCGTATTTTTGTGGTCTTGTCTCTTCAAAATTTGAAAAGTGGAGCACATTGCATGTTATTGTGTTATGTTAGCCTAGTTCCATACTTATCTAATTATTGGTCGAGTTAAAGTCCCGGTCCACCCTTTCTCCAGAGAGCTAGCCACACACATTGCACATCAATTTTCATTAATAGGCTAAAGAGTTGCTTGACCCCCTTTTTACTTAGCAAAACTAGCCTTAGTTTAGGTGACCACCTGTAATAGGTTGCGGTTCCCCATAAAAGAAGACCAATATGTCTCAAAATAAAAAGAAAAAGAAAAAGAAAAGAAAAAGAAAAAGAAAAAGAGTTTGTTAAAACCGCGACTATTTCGGCCACGAAACAGAGCACGGTCAGAAGAGTATATGGCAGCCTTTAAAGCCTGGTGCCCTAAACCAACTGGTCGGGAGCCATCGATTTTGTGCTCGCTACATGGGTGGATGGGTGTAGTTTAGCGAGTTGTAGGTGCTGAAATTCAAAATCATTCGATGCAGGGTGAAGCACAGCCAGAGTTTATTGGTGAGAGATCCTTTTGGCTTGATGCCCTAAACCTTAGTTGGTTGGGAGTCATCGGTGGATCCTCGTTATATGGACTTTGGTGAGGTTGAATTCTCAGCACATTGCATCCTACATTACTTTGGAAAAGTTACGAAATAAGAGTGGAATCGATTCTATTTTGGTTGAATCACCTTTTAAGGCATTAGCGGTAGGCGGGTTGGGGGAATAGCAACTAGTTAGTTTATTGATGCAAGCGATCCCCAATGCACTCCAGCACTCGGTGGAAGCTTCGAGGTTGATTCCCTTAGGTGAACTTTGCCCCAACAATCGATCTTTATGTGCGATCTCTGGCCCGATTTTAAAGCAGGGCTCCAACCTTTGACACTGAAGCTAGAGCATTACCTATACCCACACTTTTTGTTCATGCACATATTTGCATGTTCTCCCTTTTTCTTGGTTGTGTGTTTTCATTGCTAAGGGACTAGGAATGTGTAGGTTGGGGGGTGTGATTAGTGCTTAAAAAGTGCTATTTTGAGGCTTATTCATCGTAGGTTTTAGGCACTTTTTAGGTACTAATCTTTCCAAATAACCCAATTGGAATATTAATGTCCCTATTGTGTTACTAACAGCATTTTTAGGTGCTTTGGTAGTTTTGCAGGCCAAACACTTCTTCATCTTCGGACCAGACAGGAGGACAAGTAGAACCACGATGAATCAAGCGAGGTTAAACATCTTGCAACTTAGAAGACATTTGGAGCAGTTGGGAGTGAAGAAATGGAGGCTGAGCTGATGCAGGAGGCAATGCAGGGAATGCAGGATTTTCGCTATGGCATAGCGAAAATTTTGCAAGGATTGCGAAAATTTCGCAACCATAGCGAAAATTTCGCAATCCCTACGAAATTTCGCTATGCATAGCGAAATTCATCCCCCTTTGATTTTGATCTAAACGACCTCGTTTTGTGTAATTCCCATTTTGCCCTCAATGTAATCTTATTATATTGGTTATTTTGGTATTTCAAACATTTTGTAAGGCTATATAAGCCTCTGCATTGTATCAAATCGGGGAGGTCAATCAATCTTTTAGTTACAGTGTTTTTGCTTTTCCAGTTCTCCTGTTTCTCTTCTTCTCTCTTCATTTTCTTTCATTTTCTCGGCAACCAAACATACCTTGGTGATGACAAACCAAGGTATGCTTGGCTCAAAGCCCACTCATGAAGAGGAGGGTCAGCGGTGGAGGTTTGGAGGTAAGTTTTCATGCCCTCTCATTTCACAACGCATTTATGAGCATTTAAACTCACGCATCTCACCCAGGTTGAAACCTGCTAGATCGGGCCTTGATGTATTTGGCAAGCTTTGTCGTTGCTGGTGGATGCTTAATCTTAAGATCCTTGTCATCCATAGTTATCTACTATTAGTCGCGGTAGGTTGCCTCTTTGAGGCCATATACTGCTGTTAGGGTTGAATGCTCACTTGAATGCCATATCTCATGAGGGGAGTAATTTAGGGTTTAGGTTTTAGTGCCAAATCAAGGTCAGTTTGGGAAATGACATAGTTCATTATCCCCATCGAAGCGGAGGATCGGTTTCGGGTCTATCCAGCGAGCAATCATTAGCCATGCCAATCTCTATTATCCTCAACGACGGGAAGGCGACAAATGATACGTGAGAGGACTAGTAGGGGAGAGGATCCACATTCTGAGATGGAGGTGGAGGTGGAGAGGAGCCGGAGTTCGATTCATCTCCTCCATCTCCCACCTCCTGCGCCTAGCCCCCTGCGACAACGCCGGCCCTTCACACGGCGCAGCGATCTCAAAGCATATTCATAATATTCGGTTTAGGGAGCTTCTTCTTTATTATGGATCTTTGTCTGGCACTTGCTACTACGGGCGTCGTTAGACTAGTGGTGTGGCTTTGAGTCGGGTCCTCTAGCGAGAGTCACGCCATGCTTCTTTGGATCATGAGTCACCTCGGTCTCCCGCGATCCGGTGAGGCGGCACATGCGGCCTACTCGAGATCGTTCCCGCAGTGACCTCCCTTGGGCGTACTAGCGGCGCCCATGGCGACTTGGATCCACCGGCATCTCCACCACCACGCGAGAGTGAGGTGAGGCCACTCCTTCTCTAACTTTCCTATCCTACCGGTGGAACATGTTTATACTTTGGTTGGGAGGAAAAGTTAGAGTTAGGAGTGTCATCTATCATATTTTGTATTGTTTTTAGCTTTATCAACTTCCTAATCATTTTGTATAGGATTGTATAGGATACATGTATTAGCCGATAGTAGGCAGTGATATTTTTATCGTGTTTAGCTATTTTAAGCACTTTTGTTATATCAAAAGCTTTATAGCATCATTTACTTACTTTCTACTCTTTTGCAAATCATTTTTGTGCCTATATTTTTGTGTTTCTACTCTTGCCTTCTGTTGAGGAATTGAAGCCCTGTATGCTACCATAATGTTATAACAATTCCATGCATGATTAAGTTTTTGGTCGATTGAAGTTCTAGCGTATTCAACCTTGTATATCCACCTTTAGCTAATCACATAGTGCACTCAGTTTTTCATCAATAGGTTGAGAAGTTATATACCTCTTTCCACATTGCAAAACCGGCCTTAGTCGGTTATTGACCCATAATAGGTTTGTATTACCCACGAAAGATGATAAGTCTTCCCGAATGAAAAAGAAAAAGAAAATAAAGAAAGAAAAGGAAATATGAATGAGTGGCGCTTTATGAAACCCGAGCATGGTCCAGAAGGGTATATAGAAAGCCTTTAAAACCAGGTGCCCCAAACCCTTAATTGGTTGAGTCATCGAATTTGTGTTAGATTACGGGTGGATAGGTATTAGAAGTTTAGCGAGTTGTAGGTGCTTAATTCTAGAAGTCATTCGGTCAGGGTGGAAGCACGAAGAGTTTGTAGTGGGTTAGTCCTTTTGGCTTGATGCCCTAAACCTTAATTGGTTGGGAGTCATCGGTGGACCCCGGCCTGGGACTTTGGTGAAGTCGAGTTTTCGACATTGCACCTGATACAATGGTGTATGAAATAAGAGTGTAAGCGATTCTATTTAGGTTGGTCAGGTTTGGGTCTAGCAGTAGCTTGGTTGGGGGGAGGGAATAGCTTTGCAACTTATTGGTTCAAACTTGTTATCTTAAGAACACTTAGGTTTTGGTGGAAGTTCAGGTTGACTTCCTTCGAATTGATGTTGCCCTAAAACTTATTCTTATATGGTATTTGTTCTCTCATGATGGTTTTGTGCGAGTTAAATTGTTCATACTTCAAAGGTAAGGCCTTATTTGTACACACTTTTTGGAATGACATACACTTTATGCAAAAAGCTTAGCAAGCACACCTTGATTGTTTAGCATTGCTAAGGGACTAACACGTGTCGGTTGGGGGTGTGATTTGTACCCAAAAGTCTTATTTTAAGTCCTATTTAAGATAGGTTTTTTGAGTGCTTTTGCGTACTAATCATATGAGATTAAGCCAATTGACGTAATGCGGGTCATTTAGTACTAATGATTTTGTTTTGAGGTTGGTTTTGGTAGTTTTGCAGGTTTTGGAGACCTCAGCCTTCATTTCAAGCTTGGCTTCGTATCGGTGATGATTTATGCGAATTCTCGGCGATTTCATCAACCTGGGATAAAGAAATGTCAAGTGGAACTGAAGAATTGGAGAAATTTGGTGATGCGAGGAGGTGTCTGCGGGGAGTGCAGGATTTTCGCTATGGCATAGCGAAAATTTCGCAACCATAGCAAAAATTTCGCAATCCCTGCGAAATTTCACTAAGCACAGTTTTTCGCTATGATAGCAAAATTTCACTATCATAGCAAAAATTCGCTATCATAGCGAAAATTACTGTGCATAGCGAAAATTTGAATTTTCGCTATGCCTCATATTTTTGCTATGATAGCGAAATTTCGCTATCATAGCGAAATTTGGCTATGATAGCGAAATTCACTATGCATAAGCGAGTGGTTTGCCCCTGCGATTTTTGATCAAACGACCTCGTTTTGTGTAATTCCCATTTTGTCCCCAATGTAATCATATATTTTTTGTATTTTTGGTATTTCACACCTCTTGTATGGCTATATAAGCCACCTTATAACTATTTGTAACCCTAACTTTCATTTTTAAGCTTTCATACGTAGCTTTTTTTTAGGTTTACAGTTTTCTCTCTTCTCTCTCTTCTTTTTCTCATTTTCTGGCTGCAGGCCTCCCTTTGAGGATGACAACTCAAGGGATGTTTGGCTAAACCTCAAAACCTTGAAGGAGGGTTTTAGGTTGGTTAATGGTGGTTTACTTGGGTGGTCTCGGTTTTAAATAAACAGTCTTGCATTTATTGTTCCAAACTTTCCAAACTAGGGTTTAGTGCTATTTAATGTCTTTCCTTTGGCCAATATTTGGCATGCTTGAGGGTTCAGTGTATTCTTAATGGTAGATACAACGACATCCGATAGATGTCATTCTGAGCCAACGAAATTAGGTTAAATGATGTATTCTTCTTCTTTGGAACATTAAATGCTCGAGTAGGTGTTTTTGGCTCAAATAGGAGAGTTTTTAGGGTTGGTTTTTAAAGCTAAACAAAGATCGGTTTGGCTATGACTATGTGTCATTTTCCCTAATGCGAGGAAATGGCAGGGACACCTTTATAACCCCATTTTATCAGAAATTTGGTGACCCCGAGCCTTGAGGTCTCCCTTTCTCACGCCCCTCATTTTAAGCTATTTCGGAGTTAGCCTAGTGACACCCGACTCCCACACTTTTAAATGCAAATCGAAAATCCAAATAAAAGCCTCCTGCATTTTGAATCATGATATGAATCATTTGTCGGGATGAAAACCAATCCAGGTGTTGACCCTATGGCTTGGCTATCTTTGCGGTAGCTTGACTACGGCGTGGGAGAATATAGGAAACAAATTTTGTTGATTAGGATCACCCACCATGGCACGAATCCTGCTACCATATTCTAACCTGTGCACTACTCTACATCACTCCCCATGATGCATTTGAAGAGGAATGCGTCCTCATCAACACGGTCGTCATGATCGAGTTCAAGTCGGAGAGGATCATATCCCACTGTAGGTTCTCCTCGATAGATGTGACTCTCGAGCCTGAAGAGCCTATGGTCCAGTTGTTTCTGCTTTCCCAATATGCACTTGAACCAACCATTGATTATACACTCCATCCTTTTCAAAGGAGATGTGCTCATCGACCCATGAGCTGAAGACGAAAAAGCCCCAGAAATAGCCGAAGGAGAATGTGAAGACTAAGGCCTTGTGGACGCATCTCGGCTCTTTGCTTCTATTTGGTTCGTGATTGGCCCTAGCTTAAGAAGAATTCATTTTTCTCTAACTAGTCCCCTTATCCCACTTAACTTCCACGGTTGTAACTAGAGTCGGGAGAATGGGATATGTTTCGGTTGGGGACATGAAAGTCCCTCGCAACACCGTACTACCAAGGCATAATCAATGATTTTCCAGTCATCACCTCATACGGAAGCTGGATTTCTTCCTTGCTTGACAATTTCTCTTTTCCCTTGATCCAGATCCATATTGTGGGCAGTTTTTGTTCATTAATGCATACTCAGGCTTGAGCTTCCTTGGAACGAACTCCTTGCGCATAAAACCTCCATGGTAATCGGATTGAATTGCACATGGCATCGACCGAACAACCCTAGCGTCCAGGCTTCTGTAATGGCCACGAGAGGGTAAAGGTCGGTCATGCGTGGCGGGCGGACATAATGTAGCAGTGAGCTATCAGGTCATGGATGACCTTTAGCATTTTCCCCATAATAGTAGTCTCTAGCGGGTATACATTATGATTTTCTTTGAGTGGAATAAAATTCTCGGACCATGGTCGGTAAATACCCTTATACCTGCACGCGCAGACAAAGTGCAATTTTATCACATTCTTGACCGGGATGGGATGGAGTGAACAAGAGCGTGTCCACTTTCACACCCGCTCACAATGAAAATTTGCTTTGCATTGATTAGTAGCTTCTCGCTCGATTACGAAGACTAGCGAACGTAAGCGATCTCTTCATCTTCGCTCTAGTATGCCTCACCGGCTCGAGGATGAGGAATCTTTTCATTTTCCTTTCCTTTCTTGACGGTATGCGGTATCGACTTTCCGTTTTCCTTTGCTCGCTCCATAGAAGAATTTGGGAGCCTTTTTCTTTCCAATGTTTTTCGATCTTGCCATAGATATGGCAAGAATAGAGAATATAGCAAAGATGGCCCAAATACATAAAATGATATCCCAACAACCCATCTCCATCAGTATCGGGCTTATCCCGTGCAGTTCAGTCAGCATCTTCCTCCCCATACCATCAGCTACAGATGCCCAAATCCACCAAGAACACAGGACCACCAACCCAAACCACCTAAACAGATCCATGTGGCCACAATGAAATACCACAGAAAAAATGCTCCCAAATAAATGAGGCTTACGAGTCCGTCGCGACCATGGCGGGAAAGATCGAATCAGAGATGAAACAACGGTAGGATGCTTGATCTCGGGTTTGCTCGTGTGAGAGGGAAAAATGGGTTAAGGTTTATCTTATATGGGGATGGGGGAGTAGGGATATGAAAGGGTTTCAAAATTGGGCAGAAAAAACCCTAAATTGGCCATGTACGCCCGGCGGTACCGGTACCGATAAGTGTGGTACCGGTACCAAAAGCTGCGCCTCTTTCTTGGGGTGGTACCGGTACCGGTAAGGTGGTACGGTACCAGCGTCTTTTTAAATTGGAGCAATGGTGCGATATATAAAACTTTGCGTACCCTACATTCGCAGTTCCCCTTTAGATGCTTTCGTTTGTTTCCTGCTCACCTTCATGACGACTTATTTTCACGTAACCCCAAAAGATTGTACTACACTCTCTTGACGTCGTCACGCTCACCTTAGGGTCCACTGTACTTCTCGTAATCACGATTCCTAAGGTTCGGCGAATTGGCAATTGAGGCTCAAGATTAGGTCTGGTAGTAACTGATATGATTCCCGAATGCTGGCTGCAATAAATGATGGCCTAAAAATCATCTTCCGGCCCCAGCATGGGTGTTGTAGAGAACCTGATGCATGTAGTTAACAAGGAATGCTAAAACAAAGCACATGCTGAAGCAATAGCAGACAAAACATGAGCTTGAAGCAGGAAATCAATGAAAACGTGTAGTTACTAAAAGCGAGAATTTGGGGTGATAAGGAGTTTACAGTATGAACCACGAAAATTTTATTGCATGCTTGTTATTATGTAGATGCATTGAGACTACTTGGAGTGCATACATGAGGTCATGCGGCTGCATACATCATAAGTCAAGTGCTATACCCAAAAGAGCCGCAATTCGAAAATTTTTCCATACGCTGAACATGTAACATGCGCATAATTGGTTCCAACTAGTGTATGCCCGCATGACAAAAATAGGCATTGCCCTCAATGCACACGGGACACCCCAAACTCACTAATGGTAGGCATCTAATAAAATTTGGCTTTGTTTTTGGTCTTTTTTTTTTTAACATAAAAGAAGACTAAATAAAGAAAGTAAGAAGAAATGAAAGAAAGAAAGCAACTATATACAACAAGGTGGGATGGGAGTACTGCGAAGGAACGTCCACGGTAGGCGGATCTACGGTTCCTCGCTACTCTCTGACGGTCAAGTTCTCGAGAAATGGCTTTAGCGGCCATTGACTTTAAGGGATTCAATTTTAGGATTCTTAACCTCCAGCGCACCACTTATGGGGTGAAAACTACGCTGACAGCGAGCAGACCGATCCACACAGAACGGAGTTTTCACGAAGTATGCGCAACCGAGAGTTGTACAGCAAGACCTTGCGGTTCAAAGTCTTCCTAACAATGAGTAGTGTCATGGGTGGCCGAGGCCGCTCTTTGTAGGGTCGGGAGCTCGTTCGTGGTTAAGATATATATACAAATTTATGACCTTTATTACCAAGGGCCCATTGTCTAATCCCACGACCTTGGCATCAAAAACTTGTTGCGATTTTCTTTACAAGTATGCGATTAAAAATGGTTTCCTTAATGTTGGATAAATTTCTTCAGTTTTGATCCATGATTACACGCAGGAGTGCACGGGTCGGGTACAAAGTAATAAAGTGGATTTTAGTCGAATATCAGTCCCACGAGATATCTGAAATTTTCAATCAACTACCCTGACTAATCAAGCTCTATACTATTTGGACAATGATAGACAATTTGAATTTGTTTTGAAAGCCTTAAAATAATGAAAAAAATTAAAAAGAATTGAATTAATAACAAATGAATTGAATGTTGAAATAATCAAATAATAAATTTAGATTGAACAGTTGTCTGCAAAGAGCCAATTGAAAATAAAACTATTGTGAAACATCAATTCCTTGATTTCCTTTGTAATTTTGCTTCATGAACCCACAGTTTAAAATAGTCAAGGAAGTATGAAAGTTCAAAGCTGGATCTCTCCAAGTTCCACTATTCATTATCTAACCTTGGCTGATTTCTTTCGAAGACGGTGGGTTAGATAACTAACTAATCTGAATTACATGTGCAGGTATTTTCTTTTCAATACTACTTACCCACAGCACAGATTTGTAAACTGAGCTCCTAACCTTTAGTCATTGCACAGATTTACACTATACTGGTTTCTCGTCCTCAAAATTAGAACAGTTCTTTCCTTGATTAGATCCTTACTAACACGGGATTGAATTTACTATTCGAAACGAGGCGAACTCTCTGCATGTTTAAATTGATAAATCGTTCAACTCATTCTCGTCTCCAAGTGAAAAGAGGATTTATTAATTTATTCATAGAGCACATTAAATCATAATGGATTGCATACCATCCCACAGAATTGCTCATTACTCTCAAGAATGCCTTCACCGTGTCCTCGGAGGGCCTCTGGAAATCGAGCTCGAGGAACTGATCCGTTTTGGGTGGCGACAACGTGTGGGATCAATTCCACGAAACAAACAAAACCAGCAAGTAGATTTATAAACTGAAGTTCACCATCGAAGAATAAAAATTCTGCAGGAAAGATAATTTCTGACGATAGAGTCATTTCAATGGAGCAATTTGGGTTTCTAAGTGCGATTACACACCCATACGTTGGCTAATGATCAGAAACCATTGTAATGAGAATGTAGTATGAAATCCAAAAATTAGTGCGAATTCAAAGAACCGGTGATAATTTCAAGAAATATAAATTTGCATTCGAAGCTAGAAACTTTAGCAATGACAGTTGAGATCAAATTTAAAGCAAAAATGCGAACTAATCTAAAAAATAAAGAAAATTAAAATCCCGGGAGCCTTGACCAGCCCGGATCTCTCTTTTAAGTCGCCTCATTTGCTTTCAGCCGATGCTTGACTACATATTCTCAGGGTTACGAGAAGTTGGGCCCTAATTCGATGCACTTCTTTTTGTTGGAGTTTCAAAAATGGCCCAGTTGGTTGTTGATGTCGCGACATCAATTCTTGTCGCGACCTCTGTTGTCTTCAGTCATGTCGCAGAGTCTTTGTTTGGTCGCAACATGTCTTTGGTGGAAATGATGTCGCGACAGCTTGATGACGTCGCGACCTCTTTTCTTTGGAACTGATGTCGCGACGAAACTGCGGCGTCAGCGACCTTACCTCTTTGTGATGATGTGCGACGACTCAGTATTTGTCGCGACATAAGATCTTTGCGGCGGATATCGCGACCTCATTCCTTGCTTCTCTTTGTCAGCTATTTGTTTAATGATGTCGCGACCTCAAGTCTTTACAATTGATGTCGCGACAACCAGGTGTTGTCGCGACCTTCTTTTCTTACATATGTTGTCGCGACTGCTGAGTGATGTAGAGACTTCCTTTATGTGTAGTTGATGTCGCGACAGCTTGATTTCTAGCGACCTTAGTTTCCTTGCAAGCTGATGTCGTGACTGCTTCCGATTCAGTGTTGATGTCCTTATTTGCATCGGTCTTCGCGACGCCAAATATTCGATCAATTGTTTATCTTCTGTAGCAACTTCTTTTTGGTGTCGCGACCTCATTGTCCACTATACCGGGTTTAATTCTGTAGCGACCTCTGAAGGATGTCGCGACATCATGTCTTCTTCTTCATCAATTCCTGGTTGCTTGGCTTTGAGTTTCTTTCACCCCATTTCGTTTGTCTTCAATTCGCGCTTCATTTGCATTGGAGCTTTGTAGTTGCAACTGAATATGCATTTTGATTTTGTAAAGCTTCATGACATCAAATTCTTTAATCCTTTGCTTCTCCTGCTGCCAGCTTTCCCTTGTGTGATGCTCTCCAGTCTTGCTTTCGGCCACGTGCCTTCTTTTACTTCCAAATTATGCTTTCTTTTGAATTCCTGGCGCACGGTTTGGTGAGGATTTATTCCATATTCTTGCATATAAATCGGTCTTTTATATAAAAATCAATCGAGAAAAATGGTGAAAATAGATGACTTACCAAGCTCGTCACTCTTATATGATTCAGCGCAATTCATCAAGCTCGTTCATGCGACGGTCATTGTTTACTTGCACGAGCCAAATCAAAATTGAGGTTTTAATGGCTTGATATGCCTGTGTTCCATTTCTCTTAGAGCGGATGACAAGCTTTTCCATAAACAAGCCTATAGGGAGACATGCCAAGAATGGTCTTAAAAGTAGTACGGTAAGCCTAAAGAGCATTGGTAAGTCAAAGCGACAAATCCTTGTGATTTGGGGCCACTGTTTTTTCCAAAACATGTTTGATCTTTCCATTGGCTAATTCGGCCTGACCATTGGTTTGTGGGTGACTCCATACTTTTTCAACAAATTCTCAAAAGAGCGATTACAAAAATGGAGCCCACCATCACTAATGATTGCGCGAGGAACTCCAAAGCGAGAGAAAATGTGTTCTTTTACAAATTTCAAAACAACCTTGTGGTCATTAGTTCTTGTTGGAATGGCCTCCATCCGCCCGACACATAGTCAGCGCTTGACAAAATGAGTGACCCACAAGAGAGGGGAAAAGGCCCCATGAAGTCTACTTTTAAGCAATCGAAAATTTCAATGATTAAAATAGGAGTAGAGGCATCGTGTTCCTTCTTGTGACCCCTCTGGTGACACCAGAGCACGAGTTTTGCAAATTTGAAGCAATCTTTGAAAAGTGGGCAGTCAAAACCAATTTGATTTGTGCCACGGTAGAGATTGACGGAATCAACAATATTTGTTTCCTATGTTCCTCCCTCTTTGCGTAGTCAAGCTCTTGCCGGTATAGTTGTCTAGGGTCGAACACGGGATGGGTTTTCATCCGAATGATTTACATCGGTATTTGAAAATGGTGGGGACTTTTGTTTGGATTGCGGATTTGGTTAAAGCAGTGGAAGTTGTTTGTTCAACGACTAAGCATAATGTCTTAAAGTGAAGTGTGAAATAGTAACTTTGAAGGCTTGGGTCACTAGCTTGATAACATGGGGCTATTAAAATGTCCTCGGGTTATTTCCTCGCATTAGGGCAAATGACATATAGTCAAAGCCAAAATCGGATCTTTGTTTAGCTATAAAACCTAACCCTAGAACCACTCCTATTTGAGTCAAACCAAATACTAAACATTCAAAGTCCCATTCAGTTTGAAACCCTAGCATTTAACCTCATTTAAATGGCTCGTAAATGACATCTAAAGGATATCAGTGCATCTACCATTAAGAATGCACTGAACCCTAAAGTATGACAAGTATTGACCAAAGGAAAAACATTAAATTGCATTAAACCCTAGGTTGGAAAGTTGGGAATAAATCACTGTACTGTAACATTCAAGCATGGGGACAAGCTTTGCCAAACGGCCCGAAGCCAAGCTAGCGACCTCATAACTGGTATGAGAAGCAGCGACATCCCAGAGGTTGTCATCCTCAAGGGAGTGTTTAGCATGAGTAGAAAAATGGGAGAAAGAGGAGAGAAAACAAAAGTAAACCCTAAAATGAAAAATCTGGAAGCGTATTAAAATGAAAAGTTACTTAGAATTACAAAGTTGTGGGCGGCTTATATAAACAAACAGTGTGAAAATACAAAAATGCCTAAATATGAAATACATAAGGGACAAAATGGTAATTAATCAAAACGTGGTCGTTTAGAACCAAAATAAAATCACTAGTGATCAATTTCTCTATCAGACAGACCCCAGTAGCCTAGAAATTCTACAAAGACTCTTGAAAATGAAAATTTCGCTGAAATTCTGATAATTTTTAAGCTAGCTAGCAAAATTTCGCTAGCCTAGCGAAATTTTCGCTATGATTGCAATCCCAGCGAATTTTTCGCAATCATAGCGAAAATCCCTGGCCTCCCTGCAACTTCATCCACCTTTCTTCAAATCCACTTCACATTTCTTCATTTTTTTTTAATGATGAAAACATTGTGAATCCTCAGCATCCAGCACCAATGAAGAACCCGACTTGTTGAAGTTCCCAAGATCTGCAAAACTATCCAAAACAATCTCGAAAACAAATCAGAAGCACTAAGCGGACATGCGCATGACAATTGGCTTAATTCATATGATTAGTGCGCAAAGCACTCAAAACCTATTTGAATGGGACTCAAAAATAGCACTTTTTTGGGCCTTAATCACACCCCAAGCGAGCCATATTTGCTAGTCCCTTAGCAATGCTTAAAAAATAAAGTATGCATGCTGTGTTTTTACAAAAAGTTTTTAAGGTTCAAAAAGTATATGTACAGGTAAGCTTTACCTTTAGTATGAACAATTTATACCCTGTATGAAAAACCGACATGAAAGAACCAAAAACCATAATAATAACAAGTTTTAGAAGCGGCTTATCAATTTCAATGAAGTCAACCTGAACTTCCACCAAAATCTAAATGTTCCGAAGGTAACCAGTTTGAGCCAATAAAATGCAAAGCTATTCCCTCCCCCCAACCTAGCTAATGCCATGGCCTTAAAATGTTGACCAACCTAAATTGGACTAGCTACACTCTTATTTCTTCCTTGATTGCAATGTAGGGTGCAATGCTAAAAACTCGACTTCTCAAGGAGTCAGGTGTAGCGGGTCCACCGATGACTCCCAACCAATTAAGGTTTAGGGAATCAAGCCAAAGGATCACTTGACCTAGAAACTCTACAAGCTTTACCCCGGGACTCGAATGACTTGAGAATTAAGCACCTACAACAGCTAAACTCTACCCATCCGTTGTAGCGAACACTAGAAGTGATGACTCCCGACCGATTAAGGTTTAGGGCATGTCGGGCTTTAAGGCTTCGCCGTATACCCTTGGCCGTGTTCGGGTTTCAAGGCAAGCGTTCTGACTTTATTCATCTTTTTCTTCTTTTTTTTTTTTTTTTTTTTCTTTTCCATTTGGAGAACTACATTGGTCTTCATACATGGGTAACCTGAGCCTATTATGGGTTGTCAACAAATTTAAGGTCGGCTTTGCAAAGTGGAAAGAGGTATATAGCTTCTCAACCTATTGGTACAATCTGGTGTGCAGTGTGTGAATTAGCTAAAGGGGGAATGCTCAAGGTTGAATATGCTGAAATCTCAATTTACCAAAAACTAAATCATGCATGGACTTGTTCTAACATTAAGGTAACATACATGGCTTCAATTTTTCAACTAAAGGCAAGAGTAGAAACTTATAAATGTAGTCACAAAGTAATTTACCAAATTAAAGAAAAATACATTTAGTACTTTACAAAGCTTATGTATTACACGACAAAACTAAATTCAAGGATATGAAATTACCTCTATTGGATTGGCAAGGGAGTGCAAAAGCCAAAGGATGGAGCGTACCTCCACGAACATGGTTGCCTTGAGCGTGTGAATCCCATGGGACTTCGGGAGGGTCGAAGGAGAATTTCTTCCACGGCGGTCTGGCGCATAACATAGGGCTTCTCGTCCATTGACTTTAATCACCACATTATCATTTGGATTGAGTAGGTTCAGCGAACCATTGGGGTATGCACGCTAAACAATGAATGGACGATCATGACTTGAGCATGCCGGAAATAGATGGAGTTTGGAGTCATACAGGAGGACTTGGTCCCCCTCGTTGGAAATTCTTCCCGATTATCTATTTAGTCATGCCATTTTTTTATCTTTCCTTTGCATTTCGAGATTCAAGTAGGCATCATTTCGTATTTCTTCAACTCATTGAGATCGAGGAATCTCTTGACTTGGCTCTACTTTGATCAGTATTCGGCTTTTTTTGATTGCCCGCGTACCTTGTATTCGATCTCTACTAGAGGTGACATGCTTTACCATGAACCCTGACCGATAAGGACATTCTGAGATTGTCTTGAAAGGCGATACCGTAGGCCTGACGAATCAAGCAGTTTGATGGACCAGTCTTTTCTGTTGCTATTTACCACCTTCATTAGAATGGTCTTAATCTCTACGTGAAGTTCTACTTGACCACTTGTTTGAGGATGGTAGGGTGGCCACTCTGTGTTTCACATGTATTTGCTTCATGAGGTTTCGGAAGGTTTGTTTGCGAAATGTGAACCTCCATCGCTAATAATGGCTTTTGGCACCAGCGCTACTAGAAAGATGTTTTGCTTTTCAAGAATTTAAGTACACCACCCGTGGTCATTGGTTTTTTCAGGGGGATTGCTTCAACCCACTTGGACACATAGTCCACTCCCACCAAAATATATGTATGACCATAAGATGTGGGGAAAGGTCCCATGAAATCGATGCCCTAAACATCGAATTGCTCGACTACTAAAATTGGGTTCAGGGGCATCATATGACAGCGAGACAACTTCCCGAGTCTTTGGCATCTATCACACACTCGGCACATTTGGTGTGCTTCCTTAAACAAGGAAGGCCCGGTCGAAACCGGGCTGCGGCACCTTCAGCGCTGTTTTAGCGAAGCAAAGTGACCACCACAGGCACTCTCATGGCAGTGGCTCAGAATCCCCTGTTGTTCTTCCTCAGGCACACATTTCCTGATTATCTGATCTGCACAGTATTTGAACAAGAAGGGCTCTTCCCAATAATAGGAGTGGATCTTCGCAAAGAAATACTTCCTATCCTGTTCTTTCCAATCAGGTGGGATTTCTCCTGTGGCGAGGAAGTTAGCAATGTGAGCATACCAAGGAGCCTTTTCCAGCTGCATTAGGGATTCTTCAGGAAATTCATCATTGATGGGTGAAATTTATCGTGTCATAGGCTATAGTTAACACGAAAGATGATACGCCCTGACATTTCTCTACCCCCTTTTTGTCTTTAATTTGCAAGTTGAACTCCTGAAGTAGAAGAACCCATCGGATAAGCCTTGCTTTGGCATTTTGCTTGGTCAAGAGATATTTCAAAGCGGAATGGTCTGTAAAAATGACTATATCAGACCCGACCAAGTATGCTCGAAAACTTGTCCCAAGGCGTGAACTCTTTAGCAGCCAAATTCCTTCTCTATGGTAGTATAATTCCTTTGTGCTTCATTCAAGGTTTTGCTTGCATAATAGACTACATGAGGTTTCCCATCCTCTCTTTGGTCGAGCACTGCTCTGATAGCAAGATCACTTGCATCACACATCACCTCAAAAGGCAACTACGATTAGGTGCACGTCTTTATTGGTGCGGTAGTCAAATGGGACCGACTCTTCAAAACTCTCGGCATTCTTTCTCCCAAACAAATTTAGCATCTTTTCTAGGAGCTTGTAGGGGTTTAGCAATCTTCGAGAAGTCTTTAATGAATCTTCTATAAAAGCACATGACAAAGTACCTACTTGTTTTTTACATTTGTTGGGGTGGCGGTTTGGAGTCATTCAATTTTGCTTTGTCCTTCTATTCCCTGCTTCCGGAAATAATGTGCCAGTGCAATTCCTTAGTTAACCATAAAATGGCACTTCTCGAGCACCGGGGTTCTTCTCTATGCCTACGCATGATGGCATCGGATGTCAGACATTCTTCAAAATCGCCTCCTTACACAGTCATATCATCCATGTATACTTCCATTATGCGTTCCACCATATCGCTGAACATGCTCAGCATACATCTCTGAAAAGTGGCTAGGGCGTTGCAAAGACCAAAAGGCATTCTCCTATAAGCATACGTGCCAAATGGACAAGTAAAGGTAAAGTCTTTTTTCCAGGAATCCTCACGAGTGCGATCGTCACAGTACCACTGAATAACCATCGAAGCAATAGAATGGGTGTCTAGAAACTCTCTCGAGGCGATCGATGAATGGCAGAATGATCTTTTCTTGTTACCTCATTGAGCCTCCTATAATCTATGCACACTCTCCAACCGGTAGTAAGTCGGGTAGACAATTCTTTTCATTTTCACAGTTGTCACTCGACTTCTTGAGCACCACGAGTTGGGAAACACGAAGTGCTATTAGAAATTGGTTAAATGATCTAGGCTTGGAGCAATTTCGGGACTTCAAATGAACTACTTCTTGCGAGTGGGGTTCAACCTCGTGTGGCTACCCTGGCACAACCTTAGACTCTCTTACAGAGTAAATGTGATGGGTGCAGATTGTTGGGTTTATGCCTTTTAAATCATAAATTTTCCACCCAATGCTTGCTTGTTCCTTTTGAGAAATTACGCGAGTTATGCTCTTGTAAATGGTCAACGATGATGAAATAATGGACATTGCCCGTTTCTTCAGGAATGCATACTTCAACTCAGCGGGAGGGTTTGAGCTCTAACTGTTGAGGTTCCCTTGGTACCAGTTAATAGAGGTAGGATTTCTATTTTTCTCCTCTCTGTATACATACTAGATCATGCATTGAGAGTTCTTGTTGTTCTCAGAGGCACTCGGATAACTCACAGGGTTAATACATCTTGCACTTCTTTGTCATTGGCAGGATTCTTCCAAGAATTGCATCTATCATACGGACTCATCCAGTCCATCTTCCCTCCTGAGTGCATGCCTTTTACTCAAATGAAAGATATTGTGAGTTAAAGTCATAAATCCCAAATGTGAGTTGCATAACCCCATTCAGAAGCGATTTATTATGGCATTAGTAGCCAAGAATGGCTACCAATATGATGGGCTGGGATTAGCTCCCAGCGCCCTGAGCTCTGTGTCAAACACGACAAAGTCCACTGGGTAGTAGAATGCATTGCACTTGTATTAAAACATCCTCAATGGTCCCCCTTTTGGTATTTTAATAGACCTATCGGCTATTGACGATTAATGATGGACATGGGTTTAAGTTCCATGGCCCGAGTTGCTTGTACTGGAATACGACAAAGGTTCACACTAGCTCCCAAGTCTAATAGTGCTTTCTCCACTAATCACGTCCAATATTAACCGAGATTGTAGGACCAAATTGAAAGAAGAAGAAGAAGAAGAAGAATAAAATGACAAGCGAGTGGAAGACTTAAATGAGGATAATTGATGAGTCTCCAAAACACTCATTATATGCGTGTTTTAATTGTGTTTACAATCTGGTTGTACTTAAATAAGGGGTTTTGCTTCATACATAATATTAGGTTCTATCTTTGATATATCAGGTAAAAATGGTGCAATTGGAACCATGTTAGAGACTGAAGTTGGAGAATGCAAAATCATGCCAATGTCGCGGCGTTTGGCGCTGCAGCGTTATGTTCCAATGATGTTTTGCCTAGTCTTCGTATCGTGACGATGTTGGGCGTCTAGCGTCACTTGGAGTTGTTCACTAAATTTTAGAAATAAAGCGAAAATGACCTATTTTGAAAATGAGGGGAGGCGGCGTATGGACGAACATGAGAAGGCAAGGCTGAGATGTGAGCAAGTTTCTTTTGTTTTTCTCTACTCTTTCCTATCTTTCTTGTTTTTAATCCGTATGGTTCATAAACATGATGTATTCCTTCTCTATTATAGACTAAACTATTAGGCTAGGGTTTTTAAATACTGTAACCACACAATTTAGGATGATGGATTAGCATTAATTTATATATTCGAGTTTTATTTCTTTTTGGTATTAGATGTCTTATCTCTATATTAAATTTATTTCTTGTACTTGATCAACTCCATAAGGTATGCTTAATTTAAGTTTTAAGATCAGAGATGATAAGCCCTTAAGGACTGAATAAGATATCGTATAATCAAAGTAGGAGGAATTAGAGATACCATGATTTTATACATGTGGAAAAAAAGGGTTTTCCTTAATGCATTTGACTAGTCTTAGGGTTTGAGGTAGAGATGCAATATAACTAGCTAATAGGATAAGGTGCTCTCATTAACAGGAGAGATTGATGCATATAAGATCAACTACGCCATTAACTAAATGCAAGTGATATGGTAGACTCTGATCTTTTAGAAATATCCATCGTAGTGATTGGGTGAAGTCGAAACCTTAGATGTTTAATTAATTGGAAGGAACCACCTTAGTTGTAATTAGTAAATTACTTAGAATCTATAGCCTTAATTTGGTAGATCTAAATAATATTATGAAACCAAGTGGTTCAGTATGAGTTGACCTTAAATCATATTGGGACGACTTTGACTTATCACTAGACTAATTAAACTCGACATGTACACTTGTGTGAACGGGTTGATATATATAGAAGTAACACAAGCGGTTAGTGGCCCATCAAGTTTTGGGCATCGTTGCCGAGGAGTTTCAACATAAGTGTCAATATTGATAATTTTTTACTTAGATATTACTTTAGATAATTTCTTTTGTTTTTTTTTTTTACTTTAGAATTTTATATGATTAGAATTCTATTGGTGTGTGCTTTATGGTGTTTCAAGGAGTTTGGTCCCTTTTGGCAAAGACAAGGCGAGAGGAGAAATTAGCTCCTTTGATCCCTAAATCAGAGGCGAACAACCAGCCGAACTTACGTAAGGGGAGAGAAGAGTGGTAGGCAGCATAAGCAGCCACATGATGGCACCTGGCGAGAGAATCTGAATCCGATTGTGAGGATGAGAATGGCCGCCATGAGGAAATAGAGGAAACAATAATGTTCATCGATGATGGTTCCTTGATGACCCCAGATGTGCCTGTTGGAGGGAATTCACATTACCACCCTACGATCATACGGTCGTAATACGTAGACCTCGATTCAAAGTGTGGTACGAATTGAAGGGTTGTTACACTACAATTACTCCGAGGGTATTACATTTCACTTAGGCTATAGCGAAGATCCCAATACTCACTTGACAAACTTCTTAGAAGTATGTGACAATGTAGTATAATGGTGTAATAAGGAATTATCTGACTCGATTATTCTAGATTATCCTTGACGAGCAGTAGTGTCTGGGACCTAAACCACCCAACTCCATCATAAGTTGGGCAAAATTTGGTCTATAAGTTTTTTTGACAAGAGTTCGCACTTTCTTCGGAGACTAGAGATGAGGATCCAAATCAATAGCTTTGCCTAAAGGATAGCGAAAGCTTGTGAAACATGGATGGAACAAAGTGCGAGGAAGTGTCCCGTCATGGGTTGACCCAAGTGGTCTAAATCTAATTTTATACTAGCACAAATGCTCATACAAGGCAATTGATTGATACCTCCACTTAAATTTCTTGAAAAACGACAAAACGAGGCTTTGACTTATTAGATGGGATAACTACAAAATGAAGATTATCAATGTGGTCACCAACGAAATGTGTGAGGCAAGAAGCAGGTAGTGTACGTACTAATGTCTTTGCTAATTTATCGACACAAGTTTCATTGCTCACTAAGCAGTTACAAAATCAGCAAGCCGTAGCCCATGCTATCTAGACTAGCTCGATTAGTATGTGAAATTTGAAATAATTTGCGCTATCTGAGTGGAGTCATGCCGATCGAGTGGCACTAGAGTAGGCTGGAGTACATAGCTAGGCTATGTCGGTACAACAACGAATCCGTGTCTGATAAATAATTTCCAAGGTCGGGGTTGGAGAAATAATCAGAACTTCCCTTAGAAAATAATCAAAACATCTTCATGACGATACCAAGCAATAATCATAAAAAGAAGAAGGTAGATCTAGAGGAGCGCTTAGCTCATATGATGACATCTCATCTTGCTTTTAGGAACTAGAGACAAAGGCCAATTTCAAACCCAGTACCAAGCTGGCACCAAAACCAATCAACTAAATTACATAATCGGAGCTGATTCAGGAAACCTATATAACAAATGGGCGAGATGACCCACGATTTTGATTGAAAGGTCTCAGGTTTATTACGAAGCACTTTAGAGGTAAATCCAGGGAGAAAATGAACATTGCAAAGTAATAACTCTGAGAAATGGAAGGGAAGAAGCTGCACTAGGACCCCTACCAATGATAATAAAAGAACCAAAACAGTCATACCAGTCTGAAACAAAAGTTGACATAGAGCATAAAGATGGGGATCAGCTGACTAAGCGGTTATCAGGAAACGACTGGCGGAAGGTAGAGCAAGTGGATTAACGAGCATCGGGATCACAAGGCCCACTCATCCCTTACCGCCGAGATTGAGGGAAAGTAGTTAGAAACAATTTTGCCAACTTTCTCGATATCTTCGAGAAAAATGCATATAAATATACCCTTAATGGTTTCTTAGTCCTTATTCGTGCGAATTCTATTTACGAAGTAAAGATTACAGTTGTCTAGCATTGTAACGTAGAGTCCCACAGTCATCTCCACGAAGTGGTCAATTTTATCGACCGGTGGAGCTATTCTGTAAAAGTGTGATTTAAAGAAATTGTAAGGTTGTGTTAGGTTGGCGAATGGTTGATTGGTTTGAATGTTTTTGAAATAGAAAACGATTCTTGGGATTTTTAGGGTTCCACTCACTCCGTGCTTCAGCAAAGTCCACTCTTATTTTATAAACTCATATAGGAACCATTGATAAGCGGTCTTTGATGGAGGATTTATCTTTCTAATGCTCTTTTGAAAATAAAGATGAGTCGAGTAATACTAAACACTTGTTCTCAAGTATCTGAACCCTTGTCTTGCATTCATGATCCAAGCACGCGTGTGCCAGAGGATATCGTTAACAGTTTAATAAAGTCTCACCCAACTAAGGATTTACAACTCTTATACACAAGTGAGTTAATATTACACAATCCATTGAAGATCAAGGAATTGAGGGACTATACCTTAATCGGGGTGAGTTTCCCAGTAGTTCCCAACGATGGGGTTAGAACTCCATAAAACTTATAGAACAATTATAATTAAGAAGCGATTAATCTGCTTGATGCCTTTTTAAAATCAGAATTCCTTGTAAAAGCTGAGGGAAAGGATGTATAAAGAGATATTAGGATTTAAAAGCAAGATAAGTATTCTGCTGAAATATTACAAGCGCTTGAATCCCAAAACTTCGATAGAAGAAATCTTAAATACGGATCTACAAGTTCCAACTCAAAAATGGAAAACTCTTCTCCTTTCAAAACCTAAACCCTAGAAGTCAAAACTGCCTATTACTTGTGTCCTCTTGCTTTTATACCCCTCCAATGTGATTTTTTCCATTTTGGTTCATTAGCCAAAAAGTGCCCTGTAGTATTGTCCAATTCTGGACCAATCATACACAATTCCCATGCGGTTATGCAGAAGTACACATTAGTATGTACGTTTTCAATTCCGCCTTGTCAATTTTATGCAAGTTGTACCGGAACAATGTGGATTTGTGCCGATTTTAATGTGCCTACCACTTTTATGCAAGTTATGCTGCCGGTACACATGAATGATAATACAGTACACTTAATCCTAGTGCTTTCCTTGTATTGCCCAGGAGTTCAGAGACTTCATCAATTGTTCGCCCGATATCCTTACTGCTTCATATTGGCTTCCGGACATATCCTTGTACACTTACGTTCTAGACTGAAAGACGCACAAGTCACAAAAACATAGAAGATATTAAAAGTACCTATCCTTATGCCAATTGTGGGTAACTTGTGATTTAGATGTGCTAAATTCTACTATAATTATTACTCAAATGTGTATTCATCACACCCCTCAACCTGCATCTTGCTAGTCCCTAGCAAGATTTAGATCATAACTACCCACTAGGTATGAATCTCAACAAAGCGTTCGGTACAATCAAGCTTTGCAAGAATCTCAAAATAGCAATTATAGAATACAATATGTGCCAGCTTTAGTATGCACCAGCATGACTCATTTAAACCAACCACATCCTTACACAATGAACATTATAATGAGCTAACACAAAATTGGTTATTCAAATAAGGATTATGGACTTCAAGAAATGTAGATGATCTACCAAACATGGAGGCTGTGGCGTCGATATAAGGTAAGCAATCATATAACATGGAACAAGTAACCATCATGCATAATGTCATAGGAACAACCAACATAAGTAGAATCAAAGAGGTCTTAAAAGTTTGTAACATAGCGACATTGGGCCTAAACGAAAGAAAAGATGCAAATGATCAAAATGGGTGTTGGCATAACATGGCTAAGGTACACTACCAGATTTCTAACACACCCTAGTCTAGCCTAAATATAGCTATACGGCGGTAACCTCATCCTCTCTTTGAAGAATGCGTCTCGTCTATCTGATCATCTAATTCTTGAGGAATCTCCTCTACTAAATCCCGAAGAAGTAGCATCTGCCATCATGGGATCTCCTGAGAAAAATGTGGCTCTCGAGCCTCGAGGCGTCGATCGGTGCATACCTTGCCCCGGAATGCGCTTGAACCACCCCAGCATCCAGCCAGCTCCATCCTCTTCAATGGCGATGTGCTCGATGGTCCTTTGGGTGTGGATGAAGTGATCCGGGAGTAGGCAGAAGGGATGAGGGTGGGAGTCCTAGTGGATCTTTGCCTTGCTCTTGGCCTCGGAGTCTTATTTGTGATCGACTTGGCTAGGTAACACCCTCTTTAACTGCTTGTTCCCCTCATCCCGGCTTCTTTCCACAATACTAGTCACAAGTGAAGGGGCGGAATATCGCGGCTTGCGAATATTGCAAGAAGTCCGCATTGCGCACCATATGACTAATGCATAGTCAATCAGCTTCCCAGTCATAACCTCGTACAAAAACTGAATTTGTTCTTGGGTGGGGGACTTTTCATTACCCTGCGGCCTAATTTGATTGTGAATGATCTTGTTCATCAGGGCGTATTCCGGTTTGAGCTTTCCAGGAATGAAATCTTTTTTCACAAATCCACTTATGGGCATGAGCTGAGGTGCATAGCCTCGATGGCTCTTGGGCATCGAAGTCGATATGCCACCAGTGGATATGGTAGGTCAGAAGCATCGGGCGAATATGTGCAATGCATACTTATTTATCGAATCAGGAGTGACACGAAATTGCTTTCCATTCACCGAAGTCTCCAATACGGTTTCAATCCGCTGATTTTCCTTCAAGTTAGTGTAGGACTCCCGAGACTGCGAGAGGTGTAAGTATCCAGCGAACACCGGTGTGCCACGAAGTGCATACTGCATTCCTCGATAATCCCACGATTGGATGAGAATATAAAAACGTCTCAATTTAACACCTCGCGGTGAAACCCACATTTGCAATTGGTAGGTCCTTTTTTCGTGCTCTCCTCGGGAATCCTCGGCAAACATCGCCTCTATTTCTTCATCATGCTTGTCGGATAATTCCTCACTTTCAGAAGAAGAGGATACAGTCGTTTACCTTCCCCTTTTGGCCATTTGGGAGGCATCAGTTCCGACTTTCTTCACGGCTTGTTCCATAGAAGGCTGGATGCACTACTCTCGATATTCTTAGAACGCCATAAAAATGGCGATGATAGCAATAACGACGAGATGGCGAATATATATCATCGAGATCCAACCTGTCTCAAACGACGGGCTGGCCACGTGCATCAGAGAACGGCATTCTCTGTCCATGACAAACGAAACTCAGGCCACCAAGCGCGGAACAATACCAGCCAAGTCAATAAAAACAACTCCATAATGTGTAACCAAAGAAACCAACAATGCTAGTAAAGATCTACAGGGACCCACCACTTGTGCCTGTGGCTGGACAAACTAATCCGGGCAGACCCAATGGAAACCACGCGAATCGGTCGAGCTCGGAGAGATGCTTGTGTGTGAGAAGCTAACTTGACTAGGGCTTAGCTATGGAGTGTCCGAAAAACATTGGAATGTGGCGCGAGTTTTGGGTTAAAAACCTTTTCTACCCAAATCCCGACCGGTTGTGGGGTACATGGTAGTGATATTGCCGGTACAATTTCACCTTTACCCACTTTTGAATAAAGTTATGCCGTCTGAGTTTAATATGTCTGGAAGTCTGATTTAGCCCAACGCCGATTTTTAGCAAGTTGTACTGTACATGTTTAAGTTGTACGGTACACTTGTTCCTGTGATTTGTTTTCTTTTTTTTTTTTTTTTTTTTTTAATATATATATATATATATATATATATATATATATATATATATATATATATATATATATATATATATATATATATATATATATATATATATATTTCACTTTGGAACAGTGGTGCCACTATACATTTTGACCTTTCCAACTGCCTTTCATCCCGGGTTTTGCTGCATGTTCACTTTTTCTCTTGTTCAAATTCCACAACCGACTGCATTCGTAGACCTAGTCATTGCAATTCATTCTTGGGATACCTTCAATCTCTTCATAGATCCTTTGCTATTCCACAAAATCCAGTTCTAAGGTTCGAATAAACTTGACAACTTGCGCTCAAAATGGGTGCAAGGGATGAACCTCACGAATCCATAGGTAATACAAGGAAATAATGGCCTCTAATTATTTTTCAATTATGCAAGATGTTCCATAAAGACTAGGATGCATGAAGTTAACATGACCGGGTTAAAGTGATGCACGATTGGGAGCAATAGGTTAGTCCCTTTTGAAGAAAAAACTTGACCATAAATGCAGTGGTTTTGTGTGATGATAGGTAGAATGCACAAGGGGAGAATTCGCAAAGACCCGCAAGCTTGTTGTGTATGCTTGTTAAGATATGCGTGCAATAAGATGATGTAAGAAGTGAATGAAATCAGCATGCGGGTATGTACATTGCAGGTGAAACATAATACTCAAAAGAGGCATATTTGAAAATTTTGACCCACTGAACATATAACGAGCGCATAGTTACGTTCAACCAGTGTACACCTACCCCCACAACAGAAACAAGCATTGTCCTCAATGCATAGAAACTAAGGGTACTCCCACAACAGATTTGGAGGCCGTTAGAGAAACAAGAGCCCCACGTTTTTATTTTCTATTTTATTGAAAAGCAATTGAAGTAAAAACAATAAAAATAGAAGCGAGAACAAAAATAAAATCTAAACTATGTACAACAAGTGGAGAATGAGGTTGCACTTGGAAGGAGGCTTGAGTAGGCGGATCTGCAAATCTTCAGCGTGCTCTTGAGCATTGAGATGCTCAAGGGAATGGTTTGGCGGCCATTCACTTTGAGGTTTTCCGGTGTCAGGATTTTCGATCTCACGGCTCCGTAGGGATAAACTACTATGCGATGAATGGGCCCGGTCTGACGGGGCGGGCTTTCAGGGATAGTCTGTCGGGGCTGTATGTAATACCTTCGATTGGAGTTCCCGGTTACTCCTGGCAATGGATGCATTTGTGAATAGCAGGCCGCTCCTTGTAAATTCGGGAGCTTTCATAGATCTCGCCATGATTATTCAGGTTCATTTAGGCTGCGATAGTACACCTTGAGTTAGATCATAATTAAAAGTTCGAATAGCCCCGATGGCCAGGTGTTCCATCTCTCTTGGCAAATGGAAAGCTTCCATAAACTAGCCTATGGGGAGACATACCGGAAGCAGTTTTAAAGAGCGATGCGGTAGGCCCAAAGAGCATCGGTAAGGCTGAGTGACCAATCTTTGCGGTCGGGGCAACCGTTTTCGAAATACTTTTTTATCTCCCTATTAGCGAGCTTTCGGCTTTACCATTGGTCGTGGGTTGGTAGTATTGATACTTTGTAAGGTGACTCCATATTTTTAACGATTTTCAAAGATCGATTGCAAAAATGGAGTCCACCATCAATATTGATTACGAGGAGTTCAACGAAAAAAAATAAGGTTCTTTATAAATTTCAAAACAACCTTGTGGTCATTGGTTCTCGTTGGAATAAGCTCCAACCCACTTAGACACGTAATCAACGGATAATAAAATGTAGAAATTTTCCTGAAGGGGAAAAGGCCCCATGAAGTTTATACCCCTGACAATAAAGATTTCAATAGTAAAATTGGGGTAAAAGGCATCATCATTTCGTTTTGTGACCCACAGTTGCTAGCATTGAGCACAAGTTTCTGAAATCAAAACAATCCTTAAAATAAGGTGGGTAATAAACCCGACTTGCAAAATCTTGTGCACGCGTTTTTCGAATGAGGAGAAATGTCCTCCACGAGAGGCTTCGAGGATGGCAAAAGTTAAAATCTCACTTGCTCGTCATTGGTACACAACTTCTCATTATTTGATGCGGGCGAGTGTTTAAATAGATATGGATCATCAAAGTAGTATTTCTTAATATATATGTCAAAAAGAATTTGTTTTTACTGTGAGAGTCCATTGGAGCAGGAATACGCCGATTCTGAGGTGGATTCTAATGGCATACCATGGGTAATGAACAAGAGCAAAGAGTTTCTCATCGGAAAGCTATACTATGGGTATGCCATGGGAGTTGGATTAGAACTAATCGAGATAAATGATGGCGACCATTCTCAACCTTTTTATCCTTAAGGGTCAAGTTAATTTAGCGACATAGTAAAATCCACCTAGTTAACCTTGTGGTTTCGTATCACAGCAGAGAGCAAGTACTTGGAACTGCATGATCTGTGAAGATGGTCACGGGAGAACCAATGATATATGACCTAAATTTTCTAGAGCAAAGCACATTCAAAACTCCTTTTCTATGAGTAGTGTGGTTAGCTGAGCGAGTCTAGTGTCTTCTTTGGCGTAGTAAATGACGAAAGCCTTTTTGTCTTCCCTGCAATCCTAACCACGGCCCCTAACCAATAATCACTAGCGTCGCGCTGGATCTCAAATGGAAGGTCAAATTAGGGGACCGCATGATTAGTGTGACACTAGCAGCCTTTTGAGCTTAGTAAAGCGATTGTCACAAGCTGTGACCATGTGAAAGGGACATCCTTGTAGCAAAGTACATAAGGGGGCGAGATATAGCACTAAAATCTTTTGCTCAGAGCTTCTGCAAAGAAACCGGCATGACCCGGGAATGACCTTATGTGTCTCTAACACACGTAGGAGTAAGGTGGAGTTGAAATCAGCTCAACTTTGGCCTTTATCAACTTCAATTCCATCTTTTGATACTATGGCCTAAGACTTAAAATTCCTTGTGTTACCATGAAATGACATTTTTTCCCAATTTAACCACGAGATTTTCTGTGACACCTCTCTAAAATACCCGTAAAGTTCATAAGCAATTCTCAAATAGGTCACCAAAAGCGAGAAATCGATCCATGAGAATCTGATATGATTTCCTCTGTCAGCTGAAGAAGATTCCCATCATGCATCTGTGGAAAGTTCAGTCGTTTCATAAGTCCAAGGGCATTTTCCTGGCGAAGGTACCAAAAGGCAAGTGAATGTAGTTTTCTTGATCTTCCAAGCTATCTCAATTTGAGTTGTACCACACGAGAGTACCCATCCAACAATAAATTCATGCCACTGT
Source organism: Tetrastigma voinierianum (assembly GCA_016808115.1). NCBI lineage: Eukaryota > Viridiplantae > Streptophyta > Magnoliopsida > Vitales > Vitaceae > Tetrastigma > Tetrastigma voinierianum. Next base: position 99,585 of record JAEQBH010002827.1, read on the forward strand.
GACTCTACAGCATTTGATCAACAAAGCGGAATAGGAAAATGGTCTTTCTAAATACCCGCGATTAAAGCTTCTATAATCTGTGTAACCCTCCATTACGAAGTGACCACAGTGGAATGAGCTCATTATTTTCATTGGCAACCTCAGTGACTCGACTTCTTAAGGCCACATGTTCTGGACTAACCCACTTACTATGCGTAATGGGAGTGAAATAACCCTACATCAGGTTTTAAAACTTCCTTCTTACGCCCACTTCTTTCATTGTGGTTCAATCGTCTGTGGTTTGCCTAGAAGGTTTAACATCCTCTTCTAGTGAATTCTATGCAATGCCGAGATCCAAGGGACTAAATTCCCTTAATATCTGCGATTAATCCGGCATCTAGATCCTGTGGGTTTTCAATATTTCCCGAAGTTGAGTTTCATAGGAGTCCGTCCCCAGGGAGGGAAGACAGATTCTTGGAAAAGTGTTCTCCTCCCTAAGAATGCATATTTGAGATGTGTTGAAGTAGGTTTTTTTGGCTCAAGCTTAAGGTGACTCCTCCCGAAGGCAATGTCTTATCCTCATTTGGTGGAAAGGTTGAATTTAGGTGTCCACCCATTTGCTTCCCAACCATCTTTGTATAGATTAAAGTGTAGAAACTGTTTCAGTGTGGTCACTTCCTCCTATCCCAACTCGAGTGACCAAAGCATGACTTAAGGGATCATCTGTGTGAGACGGCTTATCTAGGTATTTTGTACCACGGAATCAAGCCATGTTAGTACCATAAATAATAATAGCACAAAAGCCTCCCACATTCCTTTAATAACTGATCTTCAGTTGGGTCATGTTACCAGCGATAGTATGTTCAAAGCCTCCTAAATGTATAATGGCATTCAGTTCTTAGAATGATGAATAAAATTGCGGGAAGCCGAGTTCCTTGATTACTGTCTGGGGTTAGTGAGCACAACAAAATCACGAGTAAAATTTGTCCACTGTACCGAACATCAACTATGTTACACAAGATTTTACACTCGGTCATTAATTGGAGGGTGATGTGGTTGGCTCTAATTCTCTCTAACCTGCAGTCCATATCTTGAGTAAGGCAATGATTAAGCACTTTAAGTCCACTAAAGCATGCCCCTAACTTTGAATTTCCCACTACTATGAAATAGTAGGACTTCACGGGTCTTTTGTATTTTGGAGGCAGGTATTCCGAATTAGTGAGGTAGAGTTGCTCGATCCTTGAAGGCCTCCTTATTGACACCTAACTTCCTTTTTACCGTGCTACGTCACTTTAAAAATTTAGCATATATTGGATTTAGCAATGGCATCTAACAAAGTAATCATTAGTTTCAACAGCGAACAACTCATAAATTTCGACATGATTGTTCTTTTCTTTGGTGCTCTCGATCTATAATGGGTATAATTGGAGGGATAATAAGATTGGACTTGTCTTCTCTGCGGGGTGATCATCAAATTCATTTATAATTAAGGACATGAGGCTTGTGCGATCACATTTTCATCTTCTCTAGCTCCGTTCACTTTGAGAATCTTGGCGGGTAGTTCCGCGCCTGGTTTGGAATGGTTTTGTCAACTACGCCTACGTGTCGAAGGAGTAGTGACGAGCGCCACGGTCGTTGAGGTAACCTCACTTGAACCCTAAGCTTCCCCTACCTTACATTTTGACCTTGTGGATTTGAATAAGGCTGAGATGGGAGTTTCCCTTTTTCTTGTTGAAGGTTACCTATAGATGAGGTTAGCGGTTATCACGGGATCTCCATCATTGGACGGTTGAGTGTGTTTGTGGATTCTGCTGGGTTTATGCAATTGTGTAACTATATCCTCAGACTTCTCTTATCTGGGGGTTGATATGGTTGTGGTGATGGAGTCAGGCTGAGTGGTTGACGCGATTGGAGGTTCCGCGGGAATCGTGCCAGTGGCCTTGATTACGAAATGGTGGAATGCGGGTTTGTAAGCCATGGTTTTGTATGAGGACCGTGGTTGTTTGGCAGTTAATTTGGCCCTCTTCATTCACTCCAGCTAAAATTGGGGTGCTTACCCCGTCCCGGGATTATATGTTTCAGAATATACCTGGAAGTTCGGAACCTTTGGTAATTAAGGGCATTAACCTGCTCTATTTGAATTACGCCTTTTACTTAGGAAGGTTTGGGAACTTGATGGTTGAGTCACGTGGGATCATCGCATATAATGCATGAAACTCCCTCCGGCTCCCGAGGTCCCGGTGGGTGCCGAGGGTATTTGAGAATGCGCTAGTTACCTCATGCACCTTTCATCTCTATAGCCTCCAGTTTCCTTGTTAAATTAGCAATTTTGCTTGCAACTCATCATTTTCTCTTAAGTGATGGATTCGCCGCTGATGTGCTATGCATTTACTTGATGTCTACGAGGTGTTAGTCTCCACAGTTGACATTCTCTGCTATAGTGTCAAAAAGTTGAAGTGCTTCCTAGCACTCTTTTCATAAAATTCTCCGGCACACATCATTTGGATGTACTGTTTATTACTTAAAGATAATCCTTGATGAAAGTATGCACAAATTTGTCCAACATCCAACCCATGATGAGGGATAGCATGGGGGTCTTATATCTTTTTCCGTACGGCTGCGAAGGGTTCACACGGCTTTTGGAAGAGTTACGAGATTGCTCGCATGAGGAGCATTGAGTACGATAGGGAGGGAAAAACTTATTGAGGTCGTTCCGCATGTGCCCACGTAAAAGATTGAATTAGGTGCAAGGGAATGGAACCCGATTGGCATTATCGCCTTTAAAGCAAAAGGAAATAAAACCAAGCTTGAGATTATGTGGAGAGGTGAACGAGTGGAGAGAATGCCTTGCGAACATCCTCAAAGTCCCTCATGAATAGTGAGATTTCTCGAGATTGAACCACTTGATAAGCAATTGAAAGACGGATCATTCCGGAAGCTTCATCATAAAATTGATTGGCCTCTTCGGGAATGGCCACAAAGAATTGATTGTGGTCCTTTGAGGTTGTAGAATTTCTCGAAGGTTTAAGCTCTCGTTGACAAAGGAACGGGGAAATCTATATTGATTTTCTGTGAAAGTTCTCCCCCTCTCGCCGGTGTTCTTGGGGTGTAACATCTGCCTCCATGTTGTGGAGGTTCATGAAATCACTTAATGGGTCGTGAGGAATCCCTTGAGTATTTTCATTAAATACACGTTGCTGATTCCCAGGATGATCCATTTGAGGTAAAATGTTATCTGGAAAAACTTGGCTTATTATGGATCCTTCAGAGTTTCTAGGAGGCACTATTCTTACTAGTCGGCGTTGCTCGTTGCGAGCCCAAACCGACATGCACTATGACTTTGCCGTCGGCACCGAGATTTCTCACTTAAAAAAATAAGAAAGTGGGCTTGTGTCGGTTTGCAGTACAATTGCAAATTACCTCTAACTCTCTTGGTCGACTTGATTAGTCGCCACTCCCCTGTGACAATAGCGCCCGAAAATACTTCGTCCTTATTCGTGTGCGAAATTCTATTCCTAGCGTAGGAATTACGGAGTTGTCTAGCATTGTATTGTCTTTTGTGGGAATCCACAGGTCACATCTCACAATTGGTCTAATTTTATCGACCAATAGGGCTATTCTCGATAAGGGTATGATTTAAAGAGATTGTAGGTTGTGTTGGTTGGTTGAATGGTTGATTGGTTTTGAATGTTTTAAAATAGAAAGGCAGTTCTTGGGATTTTAGGGGTTCCACTCCTCGTCTCATGTAAGTCCACCTCTTATTTTATAAACTCATCTAGGAACCATTGATAAGCGGTCTTTGATGGAGGATTTATCTTTAAATGCTGGAAAATAAGATGATTAGTAATACTAGCGCTTGTTCTCGAGTGTCTGAACCCTTGGCATTCAAGTCAAGCACAACGTGTACCGTGGATATCTCATTAACACGTTGTCAAGAATATGCCCAACTAACGATTTACAACTCTTATGCTGAAGTGATTAATATTACACAATCCATTGAAAGTCAAAGAGAGAGGTGGGGACTATACCTTGCTGGTGGAACTACATGGATTCCAGCGTGGGGTTTAGAACTCCATAAAACTTATAAGAATAATTATAATTAAAGCGATTAATCATAAAAGCATTCCTTTTGGAAATCGCGGAATTCACTTGTAAAGCGAGAAGGATGAATAAGAGATATTAGGATTTAAAGCAAGATAAGTATTTATATTTGAAGATTACAAACGCTTGAATCTAAAACTTCCAATAGAAAGAAATCTTAAATCTGGCTCTAGTTCCAACTCAAAATGGAGAAAACTCTTCTCCTTTCAAAACCTAAACCCTAGAAGTCAAAAAACTGCCTATTACTTGTGTCCTCTTGCTTTTATACCCCCCTCCAATGTGATTTTCCCATTTTGGTTCGGTAGCGAGGTACCCTCGCGTGCGATCGTTACGGCCCAATCTCGCAATTCCATCACGATTTATTGCCGGTACAATTTCGCCCTTTGTCAATTTTTATGCAAGTTACCCGGTACAATGGGTTATCTGGTACAATGTGCCCACTACCACTTTTTATGCAAGTTGTATCGGTACACATGAATGATGTACGGTGCATGAGTCTCTAGTCACTCAGCATGTGTCGGAGTTCAGAGACTTCAACAATTGTTCGCCCGTATCCTTACTGCTTCATATTGGCTTCCCGGACATACATCCTTGTACACTTACGTTCTAGACCTGAAAGACCTGCACAAGTCTAAAAACATAGAAGATATTAAAAGTACCTATCAGTTATTCTGTGTGGGTAACTTGTGATTTAGATAGTAACTGAAATTCTCTGCAAATTATTACTCAAATGTGTATTCATCGGATGCCTTGAGAACATGCTAAGTTATGTGAAGTTCATGAAAAGTCTTGGGGGGAATAAGAAGAAGTTTGGTGAATGAGACTATTGCTAACACTTGGAATGTAGAGCAATCCTCCAAAGTTCTCACCAGCTGCAAGATCAGGAGTAGTTTTCTATACCACATTCTCTACTCGAAAACTTCGTTGTCGGGTAAAACTCTTTGGGCAGGAGCAGTATCGGCTTCGATGTCGTTCTCAATGTTTAAAAGTTTGAATTTGAGGAAAGCAAGCGACTATAATCATGTTGCAAATGGTTGATCGGTCTGCTTTTCGGACCGATCATATATGAACAAATTTGACTGCATTCTTGATTAGTACCAAAAAGTGCTATTTTGAGTCTTTATTTAAGATAGGTTTTGAGTGCTTTTGCGTACTAATCATAATCATTCTTTCCGATTGACATGTGGATGTCCGATTGGTACTGCGATTTGTTTTGAGGTTGTTTTGGTAGTTTTGCGGGTTTCGCAAGCCCGAGTCACCTTCATATCAAGCTTGTCGTAAATTACTTATTTGCTATCTTAGGGTTCGTATGTGAATTCTCGGCGATTTCATTAAAGCACGGGATGAAAAAGAAGAGCTGGAAGATGAGAAATGCCGGTACGGAGGAGGGATGCGGGAAAGCTGACATAGAAGATTGGAAATTTCAGTATGGCATAGAGAAAATTTCGTAATGATAGCGAAAATTTACTTAATCATAGCGGAAATTTCGGCCTCTTTGAATTTTATTATGATGGCGAATTTTAGCTATGATAGCGAAATTTACGTATCATAGAAAATTAAGCTATCATAGCGAAAATTACCGTGCATAGCAAAATTTTAAATTTACTATGGCTGAACACTACTCTATGATAAGCAATTTTAACTATCATAGCAATTTTTAAGCTATCATAGCTAAATTCAATACGCATAACTAAAATTCTACTCCTTGTTTTTGTGATCCAAACGACTCTGTTTTGATTAATTCCTCTTTTTCCCTCAATGTAATCATATTATTTAGGTTAGTTTGGTATTTTCGCATGTTTGTGGGGCTATATAAGCCATGTTATGAACATTTTATAACCTAACTATTCATTTCACGCAGCTTTGCATACGGCCTCTGTTTTGGTTCCCATTTTCTCTCTTCTCTCTCCTCTTTCTCTCATTTTCTTGGTTGCCAAACATACTCTAAGGATGACAACTTGGAGGATGAGCGGCTAAAACCCTTCCTCCTTGAAGCAAAGGCTGTTGGTGGATCTTGAGGTACATTGGGTTTGTTTTTCAACGAGGGTTTTGACATTTTGGCAAAGTAGAGGAATTTTTGCCCCCATGTTATGAACATTTTGTAACCTAACTATTCATTTCACGCAGCTTTGCATACGGCCTCTGTTTTGGTTCCTATTTTCTCTCTTCTCTCTCCTCTTTCTCTCATTTTTTAGGTTGCCAAACACACCCCTTTGAGGATGACAACTCAAAGGATGTTTGGCTAAGCCTCAAAACCTTGAAGAGGAGGGTTGCTGGAACCCAGTTGATGTGGGTTTGCGGGTGTTCCTGCGTTTCATGATGCAAGATACTTCGCGTGTTTGTGTTTCAAACTTTTTCAAACGGGTTTAAATGCAATTTAATGTATTTTCTTTGAAATTCGATACTTGGCATGCTTTGAGGTTTGTGTATTCTTAATGGTAGATACGCACATCCATTAGAGATGTCATTTACGAGCCAGTAGGTTAAATGCCTTATTTTCAGCTGGCGGAACATTGCGTCTTTCGATAAATGCTATAGTTCAAATAGGAATCGTTACTAGGGTTGGTTTAAGTTAAACAAGGTCGGTTTTGGAAATGACTATGTGTCATTTGCCTAATGCGAGAAATAACCGAGAGGACCTATATAACCCCATCATACCAGAGCTAGTGACCCAAGACTTCAAGGTCTTCTTTCCATCTTATTTTAAAAATTTGTTTCGAGTTAGCTTAGTGACAACAACAACAACACTTTTAATGCAAATCGAAAAATCCAAATAGAGCCTCACCATTTTGAATCATTATACAAGTCA